>JABSSZ010000608.1:0-19935 GCA_013755755.1 Fusarium sp. NRRL 25184 | reverse complement strand
TTGTGCCGGTCAAAGAGATAAAAAAAAAACCATACCCGCAAGATGTTGTAGCTTTGCAGGGCTAGGAGCTTGATTCCTGGTAGATGGTGGGTGGTGATTGGTCCAGCAGCGCATTCCCCCGCTTATTGTATCATGAGAGGAACGCGCTTTCACGATGGCCCAAGGAGCCATGGCTCACCTGGGCCAAACTTTGTCTTTCTTCCCCTTCGAGGCTTAACGGCGATTCTTAACACCCGTTCTGCAGTATTAAGCAAGCTTCCGAAGACTGAATAGACCAGACAACTTCAAAACCAGATCTATCGATTGTGCTGTGAATTCGAGTCGACTCCCTTTTACCTCACCTCGCCTTGTTCGAGCAGGTACCCACGGTCACGATCACGGCACGGTACCATCACGGTTGGCCCCGTTCTCGGCTACACCTGAAGGCGCTCACACGCTCATACAAAGTCACCCTTTGACTTCCAGGCGTTAGGACAATTCGATCTCGACCTTATTTTCTGGTTCATGCTTAGAACTTGTACAGCGTCAGCCCGAGAACCCTCGCTGTCGACCCTCAGTCATGTCTCCGAGTCTCGCGGGTCTGTAGTTCTGGCGCCCTTGCCAGACCCCGAGTCTCCCCACTTGTGCTTCTGCTGGAGCAGCCAGCTATCCTGACGTCGGGCCCTGGCCCAAAATCCCACGGTCGACGATACCTGCGGAACATCGATTGCACTATCTATTTCTGGTTTGCACGTCAGTCGCTTTTGACATAAGATGGAATCCCCGTCCAGCGCGACCCTGGCACCCCCGGCAGTTGCCTCTCTAAGGGCACAACAAACAACTGCTATGGAGAGGTCTTTGAGCCAGGACATCCGGGAAGAGCGCGAGGAGCTTCGAGAAGCTGCTGAACAGACTCTCAACACCATCGTGGACCTCAATCTCGATGGAACAATTAAATGGGTCAGTCCCTCGTGGACTGATGTTGTAGGCACCCAGTTCGAGACAGTCAATGGCCTGCCTATCTCCGACCTGATAGTTAGCGACAACAAGAATGTGTTCACTGAAGTTGTCGAATCCATGAAGAAAGATGATTCTCGGAGCCACCGAGTCCGATTTGCTGTCAATCTTGGACCCCTCTCGAAGCTTTTGCCTATCGACGACCTCGAAAATGACCCCGAGAACGAGCAGTCACATGCTGTGGACCTTGAAGCCCAAGGCATTATGGTATACGACAGTGTCTCGGGTGGAGAGAGCCATGTAAGATTCGTCGATGTTGGCTTTCTGTGCAATACTGATCTCGTCTAGACAATGTGGATGATTCGCCCCTGGATAGCTCCACGAGAAATCAAGATCGACCTTCCCAACGTAATTGTGGACTCGTTGGGCTCAGGTGCTGAAGTTCTGGCGAGCTATCTGACTCAACTTGCTGAGAGCGGACTTGATGACCCCGAACAACAAGAACCTCCGCCACCGGTCCTCTGTCGCATTTGCGAACGCCAGATCCCTCGATGGTGGTTTGAGAAACACACCGATTTGTGTTTGCAAGAACATCGGGCCGAGATGGATGTCCAAATGGCACAGGAAAGCCTGACTGAGCATCGGCATTCGATTGTCAAGGTGCTCGACGCATTGGAGGCCCGCAAGAGTCGGTCACTTGCTGGTGATCAGACGCCTGTCCCGGTCGCCGAATACAAAGGTTTGCCAATTGGGCCGCCACCATCAACCCAGTCGTCACCTGGTAGCTCATTGCCTCGATCGAGGGAACGTTCTGGAGGACTTGGGCATACTAGGGCACGCTCATTCGCTATTCGCCGACCTCAGGCTCGAATTGTCGAGCTGCTCATGGATCTTTGCGATACCGCTATTGAGATTAGCACACCTGCGATAAAGGAGTCCTCAACCCAACAAAGCGGCGATTTTAGAACGCAATCCCCACAATCCGAATCACGAATCTCACAGGTTCTGCAATGGCAATCACCAAGCACCAATACTCTGGAGCAGGAACAAGGATTGGCTCTGTTGTGCGCTGATACAGAGAAGGTTGCTAGGAACAAGGTCGACGCTGTCTTTCGTCACAGGAAAATTATCGAGTATGCTGAACGTATTCGTATCGAGCTTGCTTGCCTTGTCCAAGATTGTATCGACGAAGCCCTGAGGAAGGCAGCTCGCATAGCCAACGGCGAATTGACCGACTCGACAGAAGAAGAACGGCTCAACTCCGAGTACGAACAATGTGACACATGTGATGAATGTACTGGAGAAGACGATGATATACCTCCAGAACCCCTTGTCTCTGAGCCTCAGCATCTTCTGCAGCGAGGCAGCGAAAGCTTCACGGAGCCCCTGAACAGCCCATCTGCGCTAGCCACGGCCCTACGCCAAATGAACCTGTCTGAAAACAAAGATCGATCAAGACCAACATCCTTTGTGGCCTCTACTAGATCCAGCAGTCCTAAAGAGTGTCCTACGCCCAGATCGCACTTTGGCGGGCAGAGTAGCCTTGGGGCTCAGGCACGAGACACTCGTAGAGACTCGGTCTACCTAGAAGGCGACTTTCTTGATAGCGAGGGCAGCTTTCGATCGTCATCAGTGGCATCTCGTAATGCACCAAGGACCGAATCCCCCATATCTGAATTTGGAGATCTCCGTCGCGCCGCGAGCACAAGAAGGAGACACCGAAGGAGTCTGATTTTACCTGGTACTTCTTCCCCTCACCGGCAGGAATCACCCTCGAGACCGGGACAGCCGTCTTCGCCCTTACGCATCAAAGCAAGGGGATTCCCGATGTCCCAAGAAGGTGTCGTGTCTCCAGAGGCGTCACCTATGCTTCCGGGCAGTGACTTTAGTTCACCTGCCACACACAGTCACAGACATCACCGGAGGCAATCTTCAGCAGCCATTTCTGATTTCGTCATGAAGCCTCCGCCATCGCCTCGCCTGGGTGCAAATCAAGCACCCCCACAACCACGCCCGACCCAGCCATCCATCAAAGATTTTGAGATTATCAAACCTATCAGTAAGGGGGCTTTTGGTAGTGTGTATTTATCAAAGAAGAAGTCCACAGGAGAGTACTTCGCAATCAAAGTACTCAAGAAAGCCGACATGGTTGCCAAGAACCAAGTCGGCAACGTCAAAGCGGAACGAGCTATTATGATGTGGCAGGGGGAAAGCGACTTTGTTGCCAAGCTTTACTGGACTTTTTCGAGCAAGGACTATTTATATCTGGTGATGGAGTATTTGAATGGTGGGGATTGTGCTTCGCTAATCAAAGTTCTGGGTGGTCTCCCTGAAGAATGGGTGAAGAAGTATCTTGGTGAGGTTGTCCTTGGAGTTGAGCATCTCCACAGCCGAGGCATTATTCATCGTGATTTGAAGCCAGACAATCTCCTTATTGACCAGAAAGGCCACCTTAAGCTTACAGATTTTGGCTTGTCTCGCTTGGGATTGGTCGGCCGGCAAAAGCGAGCATTGAATAGTGAAAACTCTGATGGAACGCCAGACCTGCTCAAACAAGGACCCTTTGCCCGATCTGCCTCGATTGCTTCGTCAAGATCAGCGTCACTTGATCTACACGGACATACCCATTCCCCTGGCCAGACGCCTCAGATGACACCCGAAGTTGGAAGCTTGGCACAACCTTCTTATTTCAGTCTAGGCCAAGAGCCCCGTCGAGTATCAGGCACACACCGAAGTGACAGTGGTGGTAGTGAGACACTTGCCCGTATGGTCACCAACTTTTCCTTGCATGACGCAGAGATAGCATCCCAATCCAACAACGTCAGGTCACCACTAGATGAGGAGGCAGTTGCGCAAGGCTCACCCGATCTACCCATGAGTGTTGGTTCGAGAATGAGCATGGATAGCCACGCCAGGAACTCTCTACCACTTTCCAACATGATGCCACCTCCAATGGCGCTTTTCAACCCTGAGGATACAAATAGACGTTTCGTGGGAACACCTGACTACCTCGCCCCCGAAACTATAAAGGGTGACAAACAAGATGAAACCAGCGATTGGTGGTCGGTCGGTTGTATTTTGTTTGAATTCCTCTATGGTATCCCACCGTTTCATGCTGGTGAGGCCGAAGAGGTTTTCGAGAATATCTTAGCAAGGAAGATTCAGTGGCCTGACGAGAATGAATGTGAGCCCATTTCCGAAGAGGCAAAAGATTTGATCAATAAGCTCCTGTGCATGGAGCCTCACCAGCGCCTAGGCTCCAATCGCGATGATAAGTTCGCCTCTGGTGGTGAAGAGATTCGCCATCACCCTTGGTTCCAGGATGTTAATTGGGAAACGCTTTTGGAGGACGAAGCTCAATTTGTCCCACAGCCTGAGAATCCCGAGGACACAGAATACTTCGACGCCAGAGGGGCAGTGTTGCAGTCATTTGCGGAGGAGATGGAAGATCAGGCGTCTCCTCAGTCCTCCGTAGCTGGCTCTGAGTACGCCGAACGGCCGCACGATGCGCTTTCGCGAGTCCGGTCTCAGGTCAACTCGATAAACCGAAAATTGATGCCACTGCATATTCCCCCACATGTCCGAGATTTGAAATCGAGACGTCTGAGCGAGCCGGTGGCGATGGATGACTTCGGCTCATTTTCATTCAAGAACCTACCTGTGTTGGAGAAGGCCAACAAGGACGTGATCCAAAAGTTGCGAGCCGAGGCGCTAGCCACACAAAGTAAAGGAACATCCGTTAGTCCCGGGGCATCCAGCAATGTTATATCACCAGGGCCGTCGCTCGAAGGCAGCCCTGTCCTATCAAACCCTGTTTCCAGAACTATCTCTAACGCCAAGGCGACAAATCGAGCACAATCGCCGTCTGGATTTGGTCATACAAGTGCGTCTCCCAACCGAGCCTCCCAACCCTCATCACCGTTGCTGGTTTCATTTGTCGCTGGTCAAGGTGCCGATGGACGACGAAAGGCATCAAGTAACTCTTCCAGCCTATCTCACCAATCAACTACCGCATCTCTGCAGCCAAGCTCGGCATTCGAGATACCCAAGGTGCCCCCAAGCCTGCAAAAGGCCGCCACAACGGTCGCAGCGTCGTCTCCAGTCCAGAGTCGCAGCGCAGCGCCACCTCCTTTGTCACTGTCCCCCCAAAAGACTATATCAACCCCACGACAGTCTAGCAATTCATCTGCTGGACGTTCGAGATCACTTACCGTGGGCTCTCAATCTCAGGACGGCAGTCCCGTTGCCTCTGACATAATGCACCATCATCGAAATCGGAGAAGCCAAGTCTTTGACATGTCACCATCCTCATCAGATAACGAAGGCGAGAAGCATAATGCTCTTCTCCGAGTACAGAGGCGCAGACAGAGCTCAAGACGGCTCTCACAGATTGCCTTTGATGGAGGCCCTACTTTCCGGCCTCTTGATGTGCTGATTTGTGAAGATCACCCGGTATCTCGCATGGTCATGGAGAAGTTGCTTGAAAAGCTCAGATGCCGTACTATATCCGTACCAAATGGATCTGAAGCTGTTCGATATTCGATGAGTGAAATCAAGTTTGACGTCATTTTCCTCGAGTATCAGCTTCCTCAAATCAATGGAGCTGATGTGGCACGAATGATTCGGGAGACCAAGAATGCCAATTCTCACACACCGATTGTGGCCATTACAGCTTACCTCAAAGAGCTTCAAGCACCACACTATTTTGATTCGTTAATCGAGAAGCCCATCAGTTCGTCAAAACTTACTGAAGTTCTGCGCGGATTGTGTCAGTGGCGGCCCGAGTCACCAGGTCAATCATCAAGCATGCCACGCCCGATTCCAATGGGAATCCGCAAAGCTAACTCGCGACTTGAAGACAGTCCGACATCAGGCTCGTCCATCTTTGCGAGTCGACTGGGAAATGCAATGATGTCGAGCCGTGAGGACTCGATTACATCATCACTATTTGGTGATTCGGAATCTGTGACGACTGATGAGTTGCCGGTTGTTGTTAGTCGCAAGCCAACAAACGAATGGGACGAAGGTGGCTTGAACATCACAGACAACAACGATGCCTCTGAACCCCCAAGAAAGGGAGTTCCTCTTCTCGTTGCTCAGCAATCCGCACCAGCTCAGATGGAACACCGCCCACGAGGCAACGATAAGCTGAGAGGGAAACGAGAAGGCCCTGAACAGAGAACTTTGGAGGGCACCGAATCAGCGGATGATGAAGACGAGGAACTGGGAAGTGGTCGAGAAAAGCACCACGGCCGTAATAGCCAGCAGATACTGAGCAAAGCCGGCCTGCCCAGCTCGAAGCTCGGCATCGAAATGATGCGGGCCAACAGTCACGATAGCTTGACGGTGGGCTCAGAAAGCACGCCTGAAGCTGTGACGCAAGTCGTGACCACGCCTTCAAAGGAGATGGAAACCGGAGTTCTGGATGGTGAAGTGGTTGCGGAAGCTACTGCACGTACTCCTCCTGATGCAGGACTGAAGGCTGAAGGTGTCACGCCCAAGACGGACAAGGATGGAACAGACAGTGTTGACGCCACACCTCGACCTTTGACAGTTGTCAAAGGAGACGGCGATGACGGTGATGATGAGGAAGCGACACCACGGCCAATTGGGAAATGAGAATTCCCATAGAGGCTCGGTGCATGAAATGAGCTACTGGGTAGACATGGTCCACGAAGATGTTGTGCATGTTTCGCTCAGTATCTTCAAGTTGAAATTTCCTTTGTATCTATGAAATGCAGCGCGGCGTTTGAGCGATGACAAGTGAGTCGACTTGGACTGAGGATGAAGGCTTCATACGCAAGTGGATAGCCCGGCGACCAGGAGGAGGGAGTTGCAGGCGAACAGACTGATCTGTGGGAGATGCTCCAAGGTTTCGCACAATATAGGAACTGGAGCTTCCCTTAACTTCGCCATAGTTGTCATGTGTTTCTTGGGGATAGGACCTATGCAGAGATGAGAAGTGGGCCATAAAAACTGACGGGGATACAAAACAACAACAAAAAATCAGGATGCAGCTACTGAGGCATGGATACTTCGGCCCTGGCTACAAATATAAAAGTGGTGTCTGTGAATGTTCGGAGCGGTGTTGAAGCAATATAGTAGATATAAAGGCCATCACTGTGGATTTGATCATAACTAGGTACTCAATTCTTTTTACATTCACTTGTTAGCTTGATTTGATTAAACGTATACGTCCTGTTCTAAGACCAGCATACCACGGCGAGTATTTCAGATTAGTATACTGCGCATACAATGCCGATTTCTTGTACCTATGGCGTGGTTTATTGAGTCGCAATTCGTAAAAACTTATCATGTCAGCAAGACTAGAGTAGCTGGAACAGAATTAACGAAGAAGAAAGATAACCATAGTGTGGATGAAGATTCCATTTTAACCCACAGTGGTAGTTCCGGTCAAAGCAAAAGCAAAGGAAATGTGAAGAGAGGGGGATTGATCATAGCCCAGGGTCGGTAGTCATGAGCAGCTTCGACAACAAATGACAATCAAGTAAATCCCAGCAGAAAAACCGTCAGATAGTTTCATTGTGGAGGGGATTGTGGGAGTGTTATCCGCCAACTGAGTATGCATATGTGTTATGGTTATTACAGAATGGGGGAGGGCTGGAGAAGTTGAGAGGGGGTATACAGCAGGAGGGTGGATAAGATGTTCGAGTTGCTTGCGAGAGGTAGGTAGGCAGGCATCTGGGACGCTTGTCTGTCGCCAGTTTTTGGTAGTTATTGTAAGTCCTGCATCATCAGTAGTGAATGACCTGCTTGTTTGCACGAAGTCATCACTCGATGGCTACTGGTTTGACAGTAATACCGATACAAGGAATTAACTAGAAGAAGAGAAACGTTACACACGCGACAAGTTTCTAGATGCAGACAAGAAGTTCTCGGTATTAGATTATGGACTAGTTTGGTGTCTGACTTTTTATTAGTGCATCTCGTCGCGGGTTGCCTGTTATGCGAAGGTTGTCAAGATGAGCTGAGGGAGTGACTAGACAGATGCAGTACGTAAAAGATTACAGGCTATGGAGTGGAAGCGGGGTCTCATTAGCAGTGATGGAGGCATTTGTCTTTTTGCCGGCTATTCTATACCATGAGCAGACATTGTAGCCTGCCACGAAGTCTCGCAGGTTTTGTTTATGTTAGCAGTTAACTAAGTTAGGACGTAATTTGGTCTCGACGCAGAAAATAAGCTTTTGTTAAGCTTTTACCCTTAAAGCATCAAGATTAAACACCATGGGCAAGAGCATGATTTAGCATGTGAACTTGGTTGGGCACAGGGTCTTTTTTCGGTCCATGTGCGTGTAGGAAGGCGGAAGGTTGCACTGACCGAGGAGGCATGTAGGCTGGCGAGAGAGACCCGTCGATCCCACCACAGCGACCTCACACGACCTCTTTCCGCATTAGGTGGATGTCGTCAAAGGAGGACCCACCAGATGTACTTTTGTATCTTCTCTTCAGTTTTTCATGCAGCGAATTTTTCCTGAATCTACCCTATTTAGGCTTAGAGCACCAATGCCGAGACGCGCAGCTGCGGCTCCCGACAGCGCCGAGGCGGGAAATGGAAATAGCAGAAAAGGAAAGGCTTGGCATCGGTCGACAGGCATCAAAGGGAAACAAACGACAAAAGGACAACGAGGAAAACAGGCCAGGAAGCCGAATATCCGTGATATGTAGTGATAGGTATGAATTAAACTATCTCCCGGTGTCTGGAATAGGACACCGAAAGGGAAGGGGGGAAAACCAAAGGTGGGAGGCAACAGAAAGGGTTCTGAATGAATGAAAAGGCACAGACAGGTCAAGTAAGAAAACGGGCCGTAAAATGAGTGGTGCGGAACGCGAGCATTCAAAGCGCGCCTCGAAACAACAGAAGCTCAATGGCTGAAGCAAGACAAGAGAATCCATTAAAATTTCCATTAGAGGGTCAAGACCCTGACTCTCAACTCTTCAATGCCATGATGCGAGTTTTTCAGCAGAGATCGGCCTCGTTCCCTGCCAACGGCGTCGGCCGAAACAAGTCAGGCGGGTCTCGTAGATGCCGTTTTATCCGGGTCGCTCCTGGTGTTTTGCGAATTGAGTCAAGGTCTCTGCCTGTGTCTTGCGCGCTTTTGCTCGCGTGCGTGACTGCCCTCTCAAGATAATGAGCGAACCCCAGGTTTTCCCATCTCCGAATTGGATCCTCTTGTTCCAGCCTCCAGCCTGTTAGGCTTCGGTGTTGAAAACGTGCTTCTCTCCAAGCCTCGATTTGTGTGAGCCTCATCCATAGTCTAGATACATAACGACGTCATTGCTTCTAGCATCGTCGTCAATCACTTTAGATCTAATCATCACGCCTTGATTGTGATTGACAATGCCCAATACCCTGCTGTCGCGCCGCATTGTGCGCTTTCAAACGCCAATAACATGCATCCATAAACAATCGGCTGTCCGTGGCTCAGGATCTGGCCTGGATCTCTCGGCTTCTGATGGATAAGGATACCAGAGGACATGGGGGGTTCCATCATGACCCAACCGGCGAATCTCATCATGCATTGCCCACCCACTGCCATGTCACCCACCCCTGGTGTTTCTTACATAGTTCTAGAGCTAAACCTTTAGCCCGCTTTTTCTCTCTGTTTCGACAGCTCCATCTCCCTCTAAAGCCCACGCACACATACTGTACGTCGGTACATTGCCGCAAAGCTCAAGCTCTGGTCCCTGAGGCAAAGATGAGGCGGCGACAGTTGCTTTCGGTCAAGGAACGGGACACGGGAGCTATCCTATGCTGCACACCCTACGAATTTGACCCCAGAGATCGACTTTCGTCCACACGTTCTCCCACGAGGTTAATTTACGTCTTCTTACTGGCTGGTGCTTCTTCAAGATGCCCGTCACACTCGTCTTGAATATCCGAGCTCTTGTTGCTGTCTATCTTGGTCGTGAATGTAGTTCAAATACTGCCCTTCCTCGCGCCTTGAAAGCCGTTGGGTTCCTGTTTCTCTCCAGAGCCAAGAAAAGGCAATTCCAAGTCTTGAATTCCTCAATTGTCCCCGACTCATCTAACTCGGTCCTTCGGCACTTCTTCTTTGCCTCCGGTATAAACTTTTTAACCCCTTGGTGGTTAGCATTTCCGCTTTGCGCATGGAATACACATCTTCCATCTAGTTATTCCTGCCTTCTCATTACAACAAACCCAGTACACAATTATCGGATCCCCTTGAATTAAGCACTTCATTTGATCACCATCACACTTGGATCTCAACCGAGGCTCCAACCGTCTTCTCTCAAAATGGTTCATAGGCACCATCATCATGAGTCTACAATCCCAGGCGAGATCCCTGTCCCGCACGGTCCTCCAGATAGCGATTCTGAGCACATCTCAGATGAGCCTATCGCCTATGCTACTGCTGATGAGCGTCGCATCTTCAGCCATGTAACCCGCCCAGACGACTCCTACACTGAGGACGGTGTCTACTGGGCTGATCTGCCACTGGCCCAGCGTTATCGGTTCGTTTCAAAGGTCGACAACGATGCTGCTAAGGAGGAGGCGAAGACTGCTTGGTCTATGTTTAAGGAGGATCCTCTATCACCCTTCTCGTGGTATTTCCGCCATGCTGTCATTCCTGGCGCCGGTCTTGGTCTGGAGGGTTATGTCCTTTTCTCCATTGGCAACCTCGAGCCTCTCTTCAAGGCCGTTTGGCCTGATTGTTGGGGCAAGGAACCCACTACCTGCTCTCATAATTGGATTGCCTCCGTAACATACCTTGAAATTATCGGTATCATGGTTGGCCAGGCTGTTGTTGGTGTAAGTTCTTTCTGCCCCTTCTATTATTGTATGTGGTGGATTGTACTGACTGTTCGTAGGTTATGGGAGATTGGGTCGGTCGCCGATGGGGCCTCATTCAGGATGCTGCCATCATGTTTGTCGGTCTGCTAATGCTCACTGCCTCATGGGGCCTTACCCTTCAAGGCTGGGTTATCTGCTACGCCTGGTCTCTCTTCTTTTACGGTTTCGGTGTTGGTGGCGAGTACCCCATTACAGCAACTTCTTCTCTTGAAGGTGTTTCTTCCGGTGGAAGGATCTCGACTCGTGAAGATCGTCTGCATCGTGGTCGCCGTGTCACCACGGCTTTCCTCATGCAGGGCTGGGGCCAGTTCGTGAACCAAGTCATTCTCATTGTTCTGCTCGCCATCTTCAACAACGGCAAGAGTTCGCCTCCCTACAGCAAATCGGCTGCCCAGTATACTTTCCGACTGTCTTTTGCATTCCCTGCCATCGGTACGCTCTGGCTCCTCTACTATCGTACTTACCGCATGCGCAGCGCTGGTAAGCAGCTCGCTGAGGCAAAGAAGCGCTCTAACGTCACTGGCTATGACGTGAATGCTCTTCGCCACTGCTTTACCAACTTCGGTGGACGTCTCTTTGCT
Source organism: Fusarium sp. NRRL 25184 (assembly GCA_013755755.1). NCBI lineage: Eukaryota > Fungi > Ascomycota > Sordariomycetes > Hypocreales > Nectriaceae > Fusarium > Fusarium sp. NRRL 25184. The sequence continues at coordinate 8,583 of JABSSZ010000608.1, read as the reverse complement.
ACTGCCGGTACTTGGTTCTGCAACGATGTCTTCTTCTACGGTAACAAGCTCTTCCAGGGTCAATTCATCAAGGTCATCTCTCCTGACAGCAAGTCTATCTTCACCACTTGGACCTGGAACCTTGTCAATATCACCGTCTCCCTGGCTGGCTACTATCTCGCATCTCTTCTGATCGACAACAAGATGTACGGCCGAAAGATGATGCAGCAAGTGGGCTTCTTCATGTGCTTCCTGATGTTCATTATTCCCGCCTTCAAGTTCGACTACTACACCAGTCCTGCGGGCATCCACTCTTTCCAGGCCATGTACTTTATCTCGTCCTTCTTCAACCAATTCGGTCCCAACTCGGTCACCTTCCTCGTGGCTGGTGAGGTATTCCCCACGCCCATCCGTGCTACTGCCCACGGCTTCTCCGCCTGTATCGGCAAATCCGGCGCTCTTCTCGCTTCCGTTCTTTACAACTACATTGATGACCAGACTAAATTCTACGTCGTCCCATGGTTTGGTCTCGCTGGCATGCTTCTGACATGGATCTTTCTTCCTGATACTACTGGTCTTGATCTTAAGGAGCAGGAGCGCCGCTGGTACTATATTCGGGATGGGAAGGAGAGTGAGTACCACGGTGTTGCTGTCAACCCTACTCATTTGTCTCTCTGGGAGCGCTTCCGAGGTCTCGGTAAGAGTTACGACCCTGAGGCTGACTGGCGCGCCAAGGTCCAGGATATGCGTACCGAATGGGAGCTTGTCCAGGCCAGCCGCGGTCCCAAGGAGACTGAAGGTGCTATGCCCGACGACGGCGAGTTCTCGCCTGAGATTCACGAATTCTTCAAGCGCTCTAGCCCCAAGCACATTGGTCGTCGCGACGAGTCTCTCATGGTTGACCCAATTAATGAGAAGACGGCTGTGCCGTCTGATGATTCTAATTCGAAGTGATCATGTCCAAGCATGGTCGTATTCGTAGCGAATCACTGCATTGCACACATGATGTTATCATGTAGCAGTGAGCGGTTTATAGCATGAGCTTGGCGTCTGGGTTTAATATATCATTAGTTAATCATTCCTGGTTTCGGAATTTAAAAGTTCGCGTTTGTCACTTTGATATGTGTGGGGGGTATTACTATGATGCATGTCTAAAGGGCGAGGTTGGATGAATCATATATCAGACTTAAGCTTTTCACAATACGTATCTCGTATCTCGTTCTTGTCTGACCAATGATCAGAGGTTTGGTGACATTCAAGTGATGTAACGATGTTGGGCCAGTTGTAAGTCGAAGTTGCGTACTAGACTATAATATAAAGATATAAATATAATGCCTGATCAAAGGATATGCTGATAATAAAACAGAAATGCGACCAATGCCGCCGTAACTCTTGGTGGTATCTAGAATCGAAACTTATTCCTGCGGTGCACCAGGCACATACTCTTAATGATGCTAAAAATAACAAAAGGGAAGAAGGGAGAGCGGAAAAAGAAGAAGTAGTAGATGAAGAATGAAGAATAAAGAATCGCTTGACTGCCCCTATCGTTCAATATAATCCCAGCCGTCTCGTTCGTTCAGTTTTCATCGGACATCGTAGTAGTCCTATCAATTATACAGCCCATTTTGCGGTCAAATGTTATTAGGGAGATCCTTGCAGCCCGGTTGGCTGACTTGATGTATTTGTAGTTGGCACAATTACGCCAAGCACACAGTCATCTAGATGTTCATAGAAGTCTTGCGCGGTACCAAACCCGTTCTTGCATATGGAGCACCTTGCTTTCGTGCCTACAGGATCATCGCCCCCTGGTAGCCGGTGGCCGCTGCTATGGCCTGTCTGGTCAACTTGATGGGCAGCAGTTAGATGCCGTTTGAAGACATCAGCACGAGTGAAGACTTTTTCGAAGGGGCTGCCAACACCAGGACAGAATGGGCACACCATCGTTCCACGATAATGAGTAAGAGCGTGGCGGTTCTTGTCGTACTTGCGCGCGAATCCTTTCGTGTGGTATTCGCATGTTACAATAGGGCATTTTTCAGGCCGCTCTTCTTGGTGTGTAAGCATGTGAGAGGCCAGGTCACGAAACTCACGACCACAATCCGGATGAGGGCACCTGGTGCGATTTTCAGTAGGCCTTCGAGACGGACTTGCTCGTTCGATTGGTACTGATGGCTCGATAGAACTCGACGAAAGTAATGGACCCAAGGCAGACACTGCTGGTAATGCATCAGGAATCGCGGGGACCTGTTGTGGTATCGGATCTCTGTAGTCAGCGGGTGTTGGATACTCATCCATGTCGTCTTCACCGCTGGAGATATGCTCTTCCGGAACATCAACCGATTGGCGCACTTCTCGCATCCAGTCCTTCAAAATACTCATGGATGGCCAGTCACCACTAGCTTTACCCACTCGATGAGGTCGGAAGTGTGCTCGGCGGAGGTGTGCAGCAGCGTTATAATATGCACCATAGCGCTTTTGTGCCAAGCATGCTTTGCATCTTGACAATGGAATCACTGGTTGAGGGGCAGAAGGCATTTGGTTCTTGGGTTCTTTACAAACCCATCGCTTGACCATGGCCGAATGTTTGGCATCTATATGGCGGCGTAACTCGTGGTCACCACGGAAGCCATCTGGATGCTCATTACACTTGTCGCAGTACACGCGGCGCAAAGAAGTTCGACGAGAAGGTGGTTTTAGCCTCGATGGGGAGATTGGTTCACCCGAAAGTCGCCGGGATTCTAGGCGTGGTGACACATCGTCACTTATCGTATGTCTGCGGGTGCGTCCTCCAACATCCCCTGGCAATGAGAACTGACCAGGTAAAGGAAAATCCGACCGCGAGCCAGAAGGTATGTATTGTGACGATGGACCTGCTGAACTAAGGGATGGCGTAGACTTCCGGTAAAATTGTCTTGTCGTACTCTCTAGTTGTGCTGTGGGGAAACCCCTCGAGCCCCTTAAATCTAATGATTGCCTTCTGGGTAAAACAAAGCCGTTGAAACCAGAATTAGGGATTTCCCCCATACCGAGATTCATGAGGAAATCAAAGCTCGAGAATAAATGCCGTGGTGGCCACTGATCTCGACGGATGATTCTTGCAATGTTACGGGCAATAGGGTCTTCGAGTTCAGACACATTAGAAAAAGGATCGTTTGAAGCGGCGAATAGAGAGACCAAAGCTTGGTAGACACTTCGAATGACTTGGTCAGGTCGTTCCGTGGGTGTTGTGCCGGCCTGCGATGGATCGCTTCCCTGAAACGACAAGGCAATGTCAACCAATATAGTGTTAACAGCACTAAAGATGCAAATCGAAATGAAAACCCCAAGCCATTGCCTCAGGCCCATAGTAGGTAAAATAGAAGCTGCGAAATCCAAAGAGATCAAGAACCGCCGTGTGCACTCCCTCAAGGAAACGTTGCGCTCGGTAGACGGGCGACGGTCGACAGGCGTGCGCGGAGGATAGGTGCCCTCGCTCCGTAGTAACTGACTCGGTTGAGAGGCATCGTAAAATATGATTTCGCGCAAGAGTTGCTTCACGCGAAAAAGCGAGGGATGTGTCGTCTGTTCCTCTTCTCGGGACATCGAAAGTTGACCGCTGGCACTTAGCAGCTCCAGAAGATCAAAGGCAGCACCCCGGAAACTTGGGCTAGAAGCAATGAGCTGTAGGACAGGTGGCGGTGTCCCTTGATCGTGGTACCCAGGACCTAGAGGCTGGTTAATACGCTCGTCAAGGCCAGGCTCTCCATCCTGCCACCAAAAAGTATCCTGAAAATCAAGCCTCCAGGCAGGACTTTTTACGGCCGACAAAGTGGGGTTCTGAGCGAGTATTTGGTCGTTGATGCTCCCTCGCCGAGGATAGGAGGGTGTTAGCGGTGTTTGAGGTTGTGACCAGGCGAACGATCCTATCAAGGGTCAGCTAAAGCGGGAAGCTGTACAAAGAATGGCCGGTACCTTGAAGCAAAACATCAACAAGAGAGGTCACTGATCCACGATAACATCCCAAGATACTCCAATGTGCCTCGGACTCGGATGACGGCATCCCCGAACATCGGGAACAGGGGTTATTTGCGTCGCACTAGAATGGTAAGCACTTGAGGTCACTCAGCAGATAATGGTGGGACCTACCGGTCTGTTGGAAGCTCGACATCGAAGACACGGGTCATTGTTGTGGAGGAGCTTCAGCTCCCCTATTGACTTCAGACGATCATGTCCGACGCGAGCTCTTTTAAGAGGAGGCAGCTGTGGGTCAGATGTGGTTTCCTCGCCGCTTCTTGACAGCGCAGTTTTGGGGTCTGAGAAGGAGAAGCTTGAACTGTGGTCCCTTCTTGTCGTCGCTGTGGAGGCGGTTGAGGGTGTCGGGAATGGTAGAGGAGGGAGATTAGTCGTTACGAGTGTGGTTGGAGGTTGAATAGGCGGCAACCGGTCCCGAGGCAGAGCACCGCTGCCCGTCTCTGGTATTTCGGAAATATTCGAAGAGCTCTGGGCTGGCACAAATGATCCAGATTCATTTGCATTCTTCGTTAAGTGCAGTCGAAGGTGATTGTCCCGTTCCAGAGGGGTCGGGAATCCATAGACATAGTGGATGCATTGTTCATGCCAACACTTAAAGGGTGCCCTTGAGAAGTTGGTAATAGAAGTAGAAGCCGCTGAGGGGAAAGAGTGTGTTACTCGATCATGATGCGCAAGATGATGATCGAGCCATGATGTATATTCTTGAGGTGGTGGAAATTGAGATGAGCTTTTTAGAGCGCGGGCAACGTCCATGTCTATACTGTTAGTTCTACCCATATCAGATACTCTACCGGAGGTTGCAAGATAGACTGTGCACAGCGAGGTTATTCACTTACTCTGTTGCTTACATGCAGCTTCGAGGCATTCACAGCGGTACTGGAGAGCCCGCGCCTCTTCAGCTTCAGAAAGAGAGGGGATGTGTGATGAAATGCCTACAAAAGTGAGAGTTAGATATGGCTAGAGATATTCGCAACAGGCTGTGGAAGACAAAAATCATGGTGACAGAGCTCCAAGATAATGAAAAGCGGAATGGAGCGTACCGTAACGTTCGACAAGATTTTCGAGGGCACGAAGTTTGTGCCGCAGCATATCGACCTCGACAATGGCATTGAGAGTAAAGTGTCGACCTTGGTGGTTTGGTGACGGTGCAACTGCCTCCGACCCAGTGCCTGTATCAACCTGAGGTCGCTGACGTTGGCCGGCAAGATCAAGATGGGACTCCGGGTCGGATAGGCCCCGTGGAGTGTAGTCATCCCGGCTCATCTCTGGACCAGATCATCTCATCTCGTCCAGAGTCGACTTTTCTATGAGTTCCTGTTGAATGGGCTTGAACTGCTGAGCATGACTGGTCGTCTTTCTGGGAAGTTCGCTGGCTGGTTACTGTTCGCATCTGCCAGTGGCCATTTGTCGGTGGTACACAACAGAAGGCGGGCAGCCGTCGCCCGAAGCGGGAGACTGAGAGGATTAGAAGGAATAATTAACAAGACGAGAGCATGAGCCCCCCCGGACGGGCAATATCAAAAATCGATCCGGAGGCTCTCGTGGAGATGTTAGAAATCAAGACGAATGAACGAGCCAAGATTTATCAGAGGGCACGAGCGCACGACATTGCATTGTGCTGGGCCCTCACCCCCCAAGGCCCCGGCCATGTGTGAGGCACAGCGAGGGAGTGAGGGCAACGAGTGAGCAAGGTGGGGCATAGCTCCCCCGTCACGGCAGATTTGGAGATAGTGCCGACAACGACGCGGTGCGGTCTCTGGGCCTGGATCCGTCTGGAGCCCGCAGTTAGCCAGGTATAAAGCGCGGATTGCAAGGGCGCCGCAGGGTACAACGCTTTGTATTCGCTGTCAAACTCAGTTGATTACAGGAGAGGTTCTCATCTGAATACTGGGCGGCGGAGTGAGAAAGGGCCGTGCTTCTCAGCCCATATTGGTACGGTATGTGGCCAGCTGTAAAGTGCTGGACAGCTCAGTGCGAATATTGGCATGTCAGTGTCGTTGGAGGTATCCCGGGGCCATGATCCCAATGACAGACAGCGGGGAACCACCCACCAACCGGGTCCTAGCAATAGCCACGAGTCCAGGCATGAGAGCGATTCCAGCACCACAACCCTGCGCGAGCTGTTCGTCCCGTTCGCCCTGCTGGCCCAGCTCGCCCCCTCGTCCGCATGCTCCATCACGGTGACCTTGCCATGGTAGCCTTGTCGGGGTAGTAGCCCCTTCTCGGTCGTAACCCTGTCATGGAAGGTGGCCAAGCCTCCCAGGTACAACGGTTATCGAGCGGGAGGAGCGTCAATTGACGAGAGGGTCAAGAGCTGAGCACAGTATGCCTATCTGGCTTTGGCGCCGCCTATTACATTTCTCGAGAGCCATTGTTTATTACGGATAGAGTAGAGAGGCTGCAGGAACTGAGACAACGTGGGCGTAGCTCAAGCCGTTGCTGTGGCTTTGCGCCCACGCTTGTCATCGTGGGCGGTGCATGTGCATGTTGGCCGATCCTTAGCGTTAGTACTGTCTTTGTTTGATATTGTTTCTTTTCACATTCGAATCGCAGCGCCATGTCTCGCCGCAACGTGAACAGCTTCAGTACGCGCTTGACCCTCCATCTCGTTTCACTCTTTGGCTGAGAAGATTCAGTGGGGCTGGTGATTTTCCTGGCGGTAAGAACAAGAGGACGTTTGGTGAGGCAGCTTGACCAATTCCCAGACCCAAGGTAGCTCTCACTGCTTTGCTCTCGGCTGGGCTTGGCTGGGTTTGAGATTGTCCAAGGGAGAGAGATTGCTAGGATGATGTGGCGAATGCGCCTAAAAGTTCCGGCCGAAACCCTCGGGGTTGTCTAGTCTAATCTGGTTCAGAGTCAGAAATGAGATGACCCAAGAACCAAAGTGATAAAGCGCGGAAGATAGTTGAGGAGCAAAAGGCCAGTAGCACCTGAGGAGGTCACCCATGTTCGCCCCTGTTGTCGACGCTACTGCAAATGGAGGTGTTGTGCTGGAGGCACCTGTATGTATGAGACTATGCTGCTGTACTGAAAATTGGTAGCGTGTCCGTCTTTATCTGTCTCCAAAGACACGGTCTTCCCTGCATGTGAGTGATCGACTACGACCTTGCGAGATCAGAGGAAATTTGAGTGGCCTTGGGAAGCATTGATCAAGCGTTTTTATCTGTCTTTGCCGAGATGACATTGTGAAGCTGAGAGCCGGAGACCATGGCTGAGGCGCCATGCTATAACCATATCCTGGGTAGTAAAGTTTAGTATAGCCGGGACAATTTACCCAATCCCATGGCAATGAAGGAAGCTAGGAGGTAAGTGAGATGGAGATAGTGAGGTGTAGTCGCCTGGTAAAAGCTGGGTACCTAGTAGCTAAGGTACCCTGGGCCTGGCCCAAGCTCTTTTGGAGACTGTCAGAAGTCAGAACCGGAGGGGCCTGGTCATTCATTCCTCTTGTGTACCTAAGATGGGATGTTGGCAGGCAGGCAGGCATTTTTGGTTACTATTGTACTCTTCCCCAAGTCAAAGAATATGACTGACCTAGGTAGGTTGATAATAAAAGTCGGTAAGCTTGTGAACATGAGCTAAGAGCGTGCAGTGTCACTGACAACCCGACAACGGAAGACGGGACGGGATTGTGGGTGTGGAAGAAAATTGTGGATGTCAAAGTCCATGTTGATGTGGATGCTGGATGGCGACAAAATGGACCATGCTCCTTCCCGACTGGAACTCAAAGTTTTGAAACCAGAGTAGGAGCCAATAGGAGAAGCAGCTTCTGGAACCCTGGACTGCCCACATCAACGGTTCTTAGGCAGATGCAAGGATGTTAGTGTTTAGCGGCCACGCATGCAGCACAAGTGCACATTCAATCGAACGTGAGTAGAAAGCATGGGCCAAACAGAGTAGAAAAAAAGAAATCAGGGAATAGAAGTTTAGGCACAGAGGAGGTTGCTTGATACCTTAGTTATGTCTGATGCAAGTTTTTAGAGGTTATTGTAAATAATGAACTGTTTAGAATAGTCTTCTTAATCATTTCTGGTTTTTATGTACGTATTTCCAATCTGTTTTAAGAATGAAGTTTTATTTCAAAGAGAAATACTTAATCACCAAGGACAGCAGGTAGGCACTTACCTAAGGTCGTGCGTGGCACCTAAGTATAGGTACTCCGTAGTACCTTAGGTATCTCTTGTACTACCTACCTACCTAGGTACTAGGTAGGTAATCGATTCAGATAAAACCCGGGACACTTTTATATGTAATTCTCTGCTTAAGTTTCCTGATTTTTATCTGACCTGGTACCTACTAAGGTACTAAGGTATGAGGGATGATGGGCAAAGGGAAAGAAGCCACAGGGCAACGCCCAAGCGTCCCCGCTTCTTCAACCGTCCGTTGCAAAGCCACGAGTTTTGGAAACAGCCCTGGTCGACCCTTCATCTCGTTGGTGTTCGAGGCTAAAAGGCAGCCCATGTCTGAAATTATGCGACATATACCTTAGTATGAGGCATGGCCATCGAGGTAATTAATTCCTAAATTGCGAGCTGGGCTTCTGGAGAAAGACCTGCAGCACCTTATCTTATTACCGCACCTTGCCTTGTCCCCCCC
>JABSSZ010000607.1:0-38666 GCA_013755755.1 Fusarium sp. NRRL 25184 | reverse complement strand
GGATACAAAGGTATCACACGCCTACAGCATAGATATGGCGATTATTTCAGAAAGATGGGGAGAGGAAGGCTTCACGGTTTGAGTATTTTATTACCTAAGGAGGTGAGATACAAGTCAAAGTCAAGGTGAGTACCCCCACCTTCACCGTTGACCGAGCCGGGTGAGAGACCCCACTGACGAAATGCTCCAAGTCGCAAAACCCGCCCACGCCCAACCCCAGCTTCATACAGCTACGTCGTCTCGCTCGGATACCTAAAGTGACACTGACAAAATGGCGTCAAAAGGAAAAGAGGCAGCGCAAAGGTAAGAGACCAAAGAAATTCAACCCAACCTCTCATGAATTGAAGACACAAGCTTACTCCCACATAGTAAAGATGCTACACCAACAAACCCACGGGGCATCCCCTATGCTCCGTTCGTCGACAAGGTCGAGGACTATGTTTCTACTCGAGACGACGTCGAACCCACTCTACGAAGCTTCCAAGAAATGATATCGTGAGTCAAATTTTGTCGAGAAGCTTTAGGACGACGCACGCCCTCAAATGCACGCTCTCTTCAGCTTGCGATGTAGGCATTGGCGCTGACTCTGGATGGTGGGGTAGGAAATACCAATTTATGGAGATGAACCTACAGAAGCGAATGGGTGGCCTCAAGGAGAAGATCCCGGATATTCAGAAGACTCTTGACTCGGTCAAGTTTTTGAAACTAAGAAAGGTGTGCATGTGCAGCGTATTCTTGGACAAAGCAGAACTGATACTTGGTGTAGGATGACGACGAGGCGATAGACACGACGTTCGAACTTAATGACACTCTATACTCGAAGGCGAAGATTCCTGCGACAGAGGAGGTCTACATCTGGCTAGGAGTAACGTCCCCTTATCGCCAAACTTAGCAGCAGGAAGCTGACATTCTGCAGGCGAACGTGATGCTCTCGTACCCCATAGACGAGGCAGAGACACTATTGAGTTCCAAGCTATCCACGGCAAAGACCAGCTTGTCTAACTGCGAAGAAGACTTGGATTTTCTTCGCGAACAAATTACGGTAAGTTTGAACAGACTTCGCTAGGAGGGTGGGCCATCACTGACATGCCGTAGACAATGGAGGTCGCTATAGCAAGAGTTTACAACTGGGAGGTTGTGCAGAAGCGAAAGGACAAGGTCGAGGAGGAGGAAGAGAAGAAGAAGAAGAAAGGGAAGTCCCAAGGCGAATAATCCAAAAGAAGAGGTCCTGCTGGTATCTGATGTGTCCATGAAATGTTAAACTGCAAAAAGTAGAGCAAAAATGAGAAAAGTACTAAGCTTTTTGCCAGCAGAGGCTTGTTATTTTGGTAGATTATGAAAATTAGCAACGGATCCAGCGCACCAAAAGTATCACACGAATTGTTAGGCAGGCGCTTTGCTTCGAAAGAAATACATATATTCGATAACAACCTCAGAAATCCAGATGTACGCAGGCACAGTACCTAGTACCTAGACAAGGAGTTATGAATCTAATAATAAGGGACCTATCTGGCCTTGGTGGAGGAGCTGAAGTGCTAGGAGCGACCCCAGATTGGCTGTCAATAACCTGCACATGGGCGGCCCGATACTCCGATAATCTCGATTGGCGCATGCAAATTGTTCCCGCAGATCAGATGGAAATCGAACTTTCCAACTTTGTGTACGCCGCCGCAGAGCAGATATCACAACTCTCGCACTTAATTGCTTCACTATATATAAACTTCTTAGCTGTGCCATAGGCTTTGAAGAAATGGGCGAGAAATGCTGAGAAGTGCAACCCGGGAGCTGAGGCGAGGGTGGCACTTGTCGCAAAATGTGACAACCCAAACCAAGGTGATTATCAAAAGCCGAGTTTTCTTTCTTTCTTTTTTCGACGTAAAGCTGACAATTTACTCTTTCAGTCCGCTTCGCGCCTCAACTCAGCCCAAGCCCGCCGATATGTGTCCTCTGTGGACGCACTCGAGGCCGCCATAGTCAACGGCCGTCGTGTCGACGACTATCAAAAGCGCCTCAAGAAAGTGCTGCCCAAGCGCCTGTACGATCCGAAAAATGTTTTTAAGTTCTCAGACTTCAGTGAAGATAACGGGCACAGGCGAATTGAGCGACGGTTGAGGATGCTCAAAGGCTGGGTAGAGCAAAGTCCTGCAGTTCTACTTCGTAAATATCTTGCTCTGGAACAAGCGCCTCGAGAAACGCTTTTAGAAATTGCCGCTATCCGAACTGTGCGCCTTCCGGTCGTCGTGATTCAAATGCACCTTCGACATCAGGTGGAAGCCGACCCCGAAAACAACCGAGATCTTGCCCAAGCGCTGCCAAACAAGTCGGAATGGGAAACCCTGATGAAGACCCTTGAATACAGCGGGAATACAGAGGAGCGACTGAACGAATATATGAGTATACTTTTCGCCAAAACTGACGAAGACCGATGCCGACTATTCTTGGCAGATATGTCTCCGAAACCCGTCTTCATACTGAACTATCTGCTCAGATTGGGATCGAGCATTAGCAAAATCTCGACTTTGGACCACCTTTTGGAATATGTTCAAGAACGGTTACGTGGTACGACTGAGAAGGCTCGCATGATGTCTTGGGGTAGAGGGCGCGCAAGCAGTGAAATGGAAAGATTCACAACAGAAGATTTCATGATTATCATGGAACGACTTGCCTTCCACTGTCGTCGCATAGAAGCAAGGCGCCTGATTGTGCTTGCCGATATAATGGCGGAATTTATTTTCAAGTACAAAACAGGTTCTGCCGAACAGACGTACTGGATGAGATGCAAGTACTTCAATGCCGGCCTGACCGCTATTGCCCGGAATAGCGGATCCGGGCCGCAGTATTCGTCTGTACCCTATGTGTACGTCTGGGAGGCTCAGCGTACTCTTCTGAGAATGTCTGGCAGTCTCCCGGAAGCCCTTTTGGTAGACAGAAATGCCTTCCGCGCAATCAGAACTGTGCTATCCGGGATGCCAAAGAACAGAGACGAGATCCACAACGCCACACGGTATTCAAAGTCATGGCCGCCATATCTGCGGCCAGCAGACGGCATGGACGAGGCCATGGAAGCAGAAGAAAGCTGGTCTCGCGTTGTCCGGGCAGGGATGATGATGCAGGAAGCAGGATTCTCCAAACAGGAGACTGACAGCGCATTGGATATTCTGCTGGGCTTAACCCCTAGTGGTACTCCAGCAATTCAGCAACAGGTCAAAGTAGATCCGGAGCAAGACCTTTCGGCTTGGCAAGCATCAATCATTGCTACACGCAACGCTCATGAAGCATGGAAGCAGTTCTGCCAACCTCCAAAAGCCGGCATGGCTCCTGGACTGCCCGAATATGCAGCCATGTTCCGGAGATCATTTGCTCGTGATGCTGATCCAGAAAAGGGCACCTTACCTGGAGACAATTCTCTGAGTCATCCTACAAATGAGGACATGAATTTGACGGAACTGGAGAAGCTGCGACAACAACCCCCCACCCCTCAAGAGTTGTATGAGATGATGAAATGCGACGGATTGCTGCCCGATGAACACATTCTTCACATTCTTGTGGCAAACGCCCAAACTCTCCAAGAAGCTCATCGTTATCTGCGAGACGGAAGCACAGAGCATCATAACTATGCTCACTTGTTGGTACCCGAACCAACAGCTGACATGCTGAAGACTATTCCTTTACCATTGTTCTCGGCGTATGTGGATATGTTGTCCAAGACAGTGCACCCCAAAGGCAGTAATCTGATACGCGCCATTCGGCTCGCAGAGCTGCGTGTGGGTCGCAGGAACCAGAACTGGTTACCCCATGTATGGGCACCTATCATGAAGAATGTCGGGCAGCATCATTATGGTCTGAAACTCACCCTGGAGGCACAGCTTCGTCTGATAATACACCTTGTAGATCGTATCGACGCCGTGCAGGGAATGACTCTATTTCTTTTTAACAGATTTGTGAGAACCCTGCGGAAGATTTTGCGAAGAGAGCTACAGGTGCTGGCGAGCGCTGTAGAAGCCAACAACACCAATTTCAACTTACTTGGCGCCCTTTATTGCAGAAACGCCGAGGAAGACGGTGCCAAATCCGAGATGAGCACGGAGACAAGGGGCAACTCAGCTCTGCATCTATTCCGTGTTCTTATTTCGCGTATGAAAGGCTTCTATCATGCACTCGTTGCCGAGGAACAAGAGAGGCAGCGGCCAGAAGCAGAAGAAACTACAGATCTAACGTTTGTGGACATCATGCGATCACGACGAGATCCCGTGTTGGCACCCTTTGCTCACGACCTGATGCAGTCGCTGGCGTTTGCAGGGGAGTATAATGAAATGGCTCAGTTGACAGTGTGGCTCATGGTGGAATGGGGCCCTCTACAGTCACAAGAAGATGAGATGATAAACATGGAGGTGTTACCTCACGACGTGGACATGCTAGAGACTCTGTGTGCGTATCGTGCGTTTGCGGAACCCATGTTGACGGACGAAGTGCGCAATCACGTACGAGACGTCCGATTCCAGATTGGGATCTGGCAATGGCCAGGCGACCAGATGGTGCAGTCGTATATCCAGGCCAATGCCGTTCACGGACACGAAGATTTAGCTCGAGTTCTCAAGTGGGCTCGCATCCGAGAACACAATCGACAGAATCACCTGCTCACAAATGTCGACGATTTAGACTTGGACGCCATCGAAAACAAGCATGAGACTGCAGAGCACCAGTTTAACACCCATGAAGGGTTTAGAAGGAGAACAGCCCTGCGAAGTAGCGAGCAAGGATCATTGCTGGAAACCTAGGGTTTTGTGTTAATATAAGCAGAGCATTTGATGGCGGCATTTAGACGCGGTGGCGTTTATCGTATATGTAGGACGTTGTACGATATCCATGAAAGAGGTGTCTGTTAGCTGAAACGACGGTAGAAAAAGAAGCAATGAAATTTCAATATAAAAGGGCCATCTATTTAGTAGCTTAAGGGCTAAGAGCTGAGCCACGGTCTATTTATTTGGTTGATTACTTTTCTTACCTACGCTACTAACGGGCGGCTATCATCAAATGATTAAGGGACCCAAGACGACGGTTCTGGAGGTCATCTATTCTTAACTAGCCACTCAGGGAGTAAGAATGAAAGGGGAAATGAGAAGGGTTGATCAGGTCTAGACCGTCAAGGCCAACTATGGGTCAACCAAGCCTAAAAAAGCATGATTTTGGGAAGAGAATAGAAGAGACGACCAGGCCAGACCAAAATCCAGATATTATCCATGAAGGCATCACGAAACCCTGTAACAAGCACTAATAAAAGCCAACAAGGCCGCAGGTCGGTTCAGTGGAGAGAGGACGATTGGCAGCTAGGTCCCGGCCGCTGTGGAGTTTGTGCCTCCAATAGGAACAGGCCGCGAATAAGCTGTTGAAACAAAGCGCTTACAGCCAGTCTTTTATAGTACAACTTGACAAAGACGAGACAAGCTTGATTGGATGAGGGTTTTCGGATATTTTCTTCTGAATGTTTTACATGTAATTTGCTGGGGTATTGGGTTGGGCGCCTGTTGATACTCAGGCATGGCTGGCGGACAGGGCAGGGCAGAGAGAGACTCCGTGGGCCATGAAAATATGAGATCCGATACGAGATGAGACTTTTGTGAGGCGATGCATCATCTTTTGCTGGCGCTAATTGGATATGAGTGATTCTTAGGGGGAAGCACTGCATATACATTAACAGAGTGTTACCACTAACTTTGTAGGAATGGTTTCACTCTACTCAGCATACAATACACACTCACTCACTAGCTTTGATCACTTTCGTCCTTTCCTCTCTCTTTTCCTTTGTCAAGTATTTCCTATCTCTGTTTTGTGTGACTCTCTTTCATACTCAATCTGTTCCTTTCATTCAACGCTTTGTTCTTGTACTGTTCGTCGTCACTCCCTTTGACGCTGCGAACAAGCTCACTTGACTTCACGGTTTGTGTGCTTCAGCACCAGGAAACTGAACAAGTGACTCATTTTTGTTTTGTTTTGGAGACAGTTCCTATTTACTCTTAATCAGCTTGAAGTTGAGTGGAAGCGATCGACAAACTCGTACATTGTTTTTTCGTGTAACTGTCAATCATTTCAAACGACTTATACAACTTTGACTCGCGAACCGACCAACGATTTAAACGAACGAATCTTTTCGATTTCACCAATACACTCTTTCTTTCAGCAAGCCTATACTACTATCGACATACTCTTCACAATGCGGTGTAATAGATCAAGGCTCGCCGTGGCCTTCTCAATCCTTTTGACTGCCCAATCCACGCAGGCTGGCCCAATGTGGACGGGTAGAATGTACGGAGAAACTGATATCACCTCTGAAACTGCTGGATCTAACTAGGATCATAGAGAAAAAAGAAACCCTGGCGCTTTTCTTGACGTCAGGATGGAAAACTCACAAGCTCCCACTGCAGCTCACGACGGATATGGGTATGGATCAGGTTCGGAGACAGAACGTGAGGACCCATATCTAACAATTCATCACAGTAGTGGCAACGGAGATCAGACTACACCTCGTCCTGTTTTTGAGACGCTTAACTCGACACCCGAACCGAATCCGTTACTCTCAGAAAACCAAGGTGACGACAAGAAGAAGAGCCCCTACTCTGATCTCCCCGAGCCAATCGAGGTTATCCCCGTTCAGCCAACCAATGATGCCCCTAAGCCGACGAGTGATGCTCAAGAACCAACCCAAGAGCCTGGAGATAAGCCGACTTTCACGCAGAACCCTTCTGCACCGGTTCTCACCACCTCAATCGTGCCTAAGGATCCTACCACGGTGGTTGAGAAACCAACCTCGGCTGAGCAATCAGGCTATAAGCCTCCCAAGGACACTGCAGTTGTCTCCGAGACAGCCCCAGTTACCAAAGAAGTCCCCACCTCTGCAAACGAGGCACCAACATCCGAGCCTGTCAGCGACGCTACGACTGTAGTGCCCGAGGTCCCTACGACCGAAGCAGCTCAGAAACCAGAGAACACGGACACTCAGAGTCTATCCTCTACCCTCGACTTTGGTACACTTCAACCTTCAGATGGGGGAAAGACTAAGCCAAGCGCCGTTGAAGAGACCACGGCCCCTGAAGCGCACTCTGCTCCCGCTACAACAGCTCCAGGCAACAAGCAACCCACCACCTCTGCTGTTGAAGAAGAGCCAACTACCTTTGCGTATCAGCCGACTCCTACTGGTTACCTTACAACCCAGGCTCCTTCTGATACAGCTTTCCCGATCAACCCTAAGCACCCTACTCAAGTGTATCCCAAGCCTCCTACCACATCTGAAGGCCCCCTGGAGGAGACTTCCACCCCTGAGACGGAGTCTCCTGCGGGTACAACTCAGATTGAGTCTGTAGTTCAACCTAAGGAACCCCAGTCCCAGACGACATCTGACACACAAAGCCAGCCTGCTCCAACTTCAGATGCTGCTCGACCTGAGAGCCAGGCCCCAATTTCCGAACCTGCTCAGACTAGTAACCCTGCTCCCACCTCTGAAGTTCAACAGTCTTATGTTCCTGTGCAAAACCCTGGTGGTCAACAGCCTGATAATCCAGCTGCTACTACTGCGCCAGCTCAACCTCAAAACCCTATTCCTACTTCACAGCCTGCTCAGTCTCAGCCTGGCAATCCAGCTTCAACTGCTCCCTCCCAGCCCCAGAATCCAGTTCCTACTTCGCAACCAGCTCAATCTCAGCCAGAGAGCCCAGTTACATCCCAGGACCAACAGCCTGAGGCGCCCGCAGTCACCTCAGCAGTTCAGCAACCAGCTCCTGTCCCTTCGAATGGTCAGCCCCAGTATCCTGCACCGGACTCCAATACTCAACCTGCAGTTCCCCCTGCACCGCCTACCAGCACCGTCCTTGTATCTGACCCCTCATCCCCTGAGACGACTTCGGCACTTAAAGTAGTCCCCTCGGGAACATCGGCCAACGGCGTTCCAACCATCAACCCTGGTGTTCCTACAGGAACCAGTGCCATTCCTGCTTCTGCGTACGCCAGCAATGTCGTCGATGCTCGCACATATAACGAGGAATTTGCCAAACTCACACCCGAGTCTTCGTGTATGAAGGGCCAGGCTGCTTGCATTAACGGACAAACCGGTGTATGTGATGACACTGGCAAGTTCCAGCTCACGCCTTGCAATACTAAAGGCGAGAAATGCTTCGCTCTTCCTTTGTACAACTTTGAGGGTGGCATCAAGATTGTTTGTGAAGATCCTGCGACTGCTGCCAAGATTCTTGGTGGAACTCCAAGCAGTGGTGAGGAGAACACTGTTCCCGGAAATGGAGGCAAGGAGCAGCCTGCAACTACATCAGCCGCCGAGAAGCCCGCGGTTCCTGTGGTTACTGTTACGACCATAGTTACTGTCGACGACGGCCCAACCCCTGAACCAACTGGAGAGCCTGCTCAACAGCCATCACAGCCAACTCAACCTGCCAATGCCCAACCTTCACAGCCTGGGTATCAGCAACCTTCGCAGCTACAGCCTGTGCCTGAGCAGCCTACACAACCAGCCCCTGACCAGACAAGCCAGCCAGCTCCTGAGAAGCCTTCTCATTCTCAATCTTTGCCGGAGAAGTCCACTCAGCCTGCCCCTGAGCAACCTAGTCAACCAGCCCAGACACAGCCGTCCCAACCATCAGAAGAGAAACCTAGTCAGACAAACCCCACGGAGCCTTCCAACCCTCAACCAACAAAGGCCTATGAAGATCTCCCTCCCACTTCTGCCCCCGTCGCTGAACAAAGTACCACGTCTGTTCCTCTCCCCGGCGGCACAACTTTGACCAAGTCCATCAAGAAGCCCGATGAAGCCAAGCCCACCGGCTCCCCAGGCGATGATGATAACAAAGGAAAGGATGGCAACGACAAGGGCAAAGATGGTCATAATGACGATGACAAGCCCACCTCGGTCGTCCTCATCCCCATTCCCGACAAGCCTACGGATGCCCCATCCCCTGCTGCTACAGAAGCTAAAGCCGACAACGAAGGTAGCAAAGATGATAAGAAGCCCGCTTCTGGAACACGCGCTGGTGACGATGCTCACGCTACAACCATTGTCGTCGATGGCACCCCGACTGTATCGGTCTACTTCACAGTGACAGTCACGGAAAAGGACCAGGCTACCGTCACCGTCACCGAAAGGGAGAAGGAGACTGTGACGCTGGTGATTAGCGCATAGATTCTTGTTTTTGCTTTCCTATAAAAATTCCTTATTTGTTTATCTTGCGCGCTATTTATCGGTGAACCGACTGGGGCGTATTGTGGTAATGAAGTTGATTTATACAGAACAACGACAGCAAGGTTATGACCGTGTTCTCACTTAAGGATAGATCTAAAACTCGAAAAGAAAACTATAATACATAACCCGTTCCTAAACACTGAGGCCTCGTGGACATTGCTTAATTTCTATTATCATGCGAAATGTCTTGTTGCCTCTTGATGAAACTGATATATGATAAGAATGCTTGTTGCACCACCAACCCCTTGTTTGTGTGCTTGGTATCATTTATAATAGATAAACCTCCCCCAAGTCATATCATCTTGACTTGAATTGATTATTCCTGTACCGTCGTCATCTCCCCATTATGAGATGCGAGCTCTATGTTTGTTTATCATGAACCTTCAAGTCCCGTTCCTGGCCGTGCTTGATCATACACTTCTGCTAATCATCATACACTTGCGCAAAGCAGATTATGCACCCGACCGACTCAAGACAGGGTAACACTTAACCATCAGCTTCCTCCCAACACAAATATTTTGAGAGGTTGCGTGTCGTCCCCAAACCATAAAATTGGGTTACCGCAGTTATCATGCCCCAGCCCAACCCAGATGCATTCCCATCCGCAACTCCGCCAAATCATTGCAGTTAACGCCAGATAAACAGACTCCATTATCATACCTCAATCCTCGGAACCCCGATGCTAGTGGTTGGCTTGCGTAGAGTCGGATACCGAGTCATCTATGAATGGATCGCCAACTTCCAGCCTCTTAGCTGCAGGCTCATTGCCCTCTTCATCGACTCCATACTTATCTTGCCATAGTTTCCGCATAACTTGGTAAATGAATATGAATTGAGGACGGCCCTGAACCATGCCAACACGCTGCTCTCGGAGATGGTCGACCGTCTCGAAAATCAGATCCGGACCCTCTGCTGGCTCGTCATACTTCTCAAAGGTGCCCAGTTCTAGTTCGCGTATTAGATGCTCGAGCGTAATGAAAGTGCCGGTTCGACCAACACCAGCACTACAATGGATGATTCGCGGGTTTTTAGGCGTGCTCAGCTCGCGCGAAAGTCGCATGAGTTCAAAGAAGCCGTCGAGATCTTCCAGTTCGGGAACCCCAAAGTCAGGCCATCGTCTATAGAGAAGGTGCCACACGATCCGGGGCTCTTCTCCATCCTTCAGGTGCATAAGTAGCTTGCGCTTCTCAATAGCACCGTCAGCGAGTTCCTCGTAAGAATCGTACGTGATCTGGGCCTGCCAGTCATCGTTCCACGCGTCGTGTTCGTTCAGAGTCCAGGTAGGGTGATCTTGGTTATCGGGGAAGTATTGGTGACATTTGACAACTCCACCCTCTGCCATGGTTGTCAGCTGTACGATAACGGCAGGTGAAGACATTTGCTCCGCAATCATGCGCCAGACATAGTCGATTGATGGCTGCGTTGGCCCTTGCATGGCGATGTATCGTAACGGCTCAAGGCTAGGATCGGAAGGCGAGGTAAGAGTGATCTCGGAAGCGTTGACATAGTCAAGCTCATCCTCGGGGACCTGCAGTTTGACTCGATTGTGGTTCCAAGGCTTGATGTTGATGTAGCGATCCATCACACCCTTCTCCTGGGCGTCAACCTGCTTGAAAGTCCCCCATTTAAACTCTTCATCCCCCTCATTCCTTGAGCCCTCAAGAACTCTGTCTCGTTCTGCCCACGTCAACTCCTGGAATTTGAAATCAATATCTATAAAATGTCAGTCCTGATTAATGCGCCAGGTCTGGGTGTTGTATACCCTGCATCGAAGATTCCAAAAAGGCAGGAATTCGGGGACCTGATCCCTTTGAATTAGCCAGCACATCGCCTTCAGCCGTGACGGGTCGACTCTTGACACCGTCGTGGCTCACGACAGCTGGTGGAGGACTGGAAGGCAACTCGACGGGTGGACTGTCGCGCGCTCTCTTTGTGGAGCCGCGCAAACGGAAATTTCGGAATGCGGCTCTTTTTGAGAGCTTGGACTTTTGTGGTAGGACTTGTTGCCCGTCCTGTTGTTGCGACTGCAAAGTTGCAGCCTGTAACTCGGTACTGGCGATACTATCGACAGTATCACTGCTGGAGCGTTCGACGGAGGTCTGGATCGTGGGGTTCTTGGGTTTGCGCCTGAACTTGGGGATCCTGTCCATGGCGTCGGGGTTGGGTAAAGACAGGTGTGAGTACCCCAAGGAAAAGCTACGCTTGAGGCTGGTGCTCGTCGCGGTTTTCGCCAGAGGCTTGAACAACAGCGACAGCCCAAGTATAAGAAGCAAAGGCGACGGAGATTTGGGCGTAAGAAGAGGAATAGCGTCGGGCCCTCTTGGCTGGTGGAGGTCAGGCAGGGGTCGGATCCGCGTTGGATTTGGAGGGGCGCAGGCGCAGTCGATGGCGGAATCGTTTAATAGTGGCGGGATCGTGAGAAGAGGCGAAGATTACAAGGGTTATATGTCGAGAAGCGGAAGAGAGAAGTTTGAGCTTGTGTGAAGATGAGGGGAGAAGCAAAAGACGTGAGGGGAGAGAGTTGATACCGCAAACGGAAAGATTGAGGTGTAAGAGACAGAGGAAGGAGTAGTCAAGGGGTGAAATAAAGGTAAAAGGTAAAAGGTTCAGAAAAAAAGGAGTGAGCAAGAGGAAAGGAGATTCTTGGTTGACTGTAACGACTGTAAGAGCAGAACAGGAACAACAGCAGCAAGTCAACCAAATATTCACAAGGACCTCGAAAAATGAGGAACGATGCGATGCGATGCGATGCGATGCGATGCGACGTGACGTGACCAATAGACTTGAAACTCAAACTCAGACGTCAGTCAACGTGGGGAAGGGAAGAGTTTGATCCAAGAATATCTTATCTTGCGGCACACGCACTCTGATGTAACTTCTGTATCGGGAGTACCTTGCCTTTGCCTTGTTACGGAGTAAAATGCAGGGCACTTTAATGAATGATCTGCAAGTGATGGTCTAGACGTGATATTTGACGGATTTCATCCATTGTTCGGACACGTGCGCATTGTTTATACCCGATCCCGTGGTTCAGTCGCTGATCATGCACCCGAAACTATTCTCAAGGCCAATAAGTCAGTCAATAGTTTGCAAGGTCTTGTCTTGTGCCTGGTCTAGTAAAACTCTTTTTTCCTGCACTGGCAGTGGCTCATCCCTGTATTATTTTAGCTGCGTGGCGGCTGCTCTGTTGGTTGTCGACGGATTTCTATTTTCGTCTTAAGGCCCATCATACTGGTTTAATGACGTGGAGGATGGGCGTATCATCCTGGCAACCCAACTCCCTACTAATCACCATCTTTATTCCTCCACGATCTGTGCCTCATTCTGTTCTATTCTCGACTTCAACTTACTTACTCAGCGGCATTTGCTTACGTGGCCTCGACTTGATCAACATGATCAATCCTCGTGTCGCTCCCAAGTTCCCACTAAAATGGTTCATACTACTTCTCATGAACCCCTGTGTAAGTGGAAGATATCCAAGGATGTTCAGACGAAAATTGCGAGCAAGTATTGTGAGATACCCAGGGACCTATCAAGCTTAGTAAATCAGCACCTTTCAATCGTAACTGTCATTGCTGGAAAAAACAATCAGTTTGGGCATGTTTCCACAATGTCTCAAATTCGTATCATTCACGTGTTTCTATGATTCATTCGCAAAAGTAGTGTGAGTCATTCATATGACTGCTTCAGACCACTCTTGGATCTTTCAGGTCAGGCATGGATGGGTGATTTCACATTTAAAGGGTCAGCTGAGCTAATCAGTTAATTAGTTGGAAGGAATATGCCCAAGTGGAATTTAACATTTAAGTCATGACTGAATTATCCTATCCCCAAACACCCAATCATATCCTCGCGGATACAATCCGTCGATTACATATTTCTTATAATACAATGAGGCGAGCCTGTTCTTACAAATTGAGTGGTTCGCCGTATCACTCGTTTCACACGGCAGAGTAGATGCCAGTCACGTACTTGCCACACTCAATCTTTTGCTCCAACGAGACCTTTCGGCCCTTTCCACCGTCCAGACGGATTGTCTTTCGAGGAGTCACGGACAGCCGGTGGAAGTCTGGCGAACCCTCCTTACGAGCATCGGCTGCGCTGTCCAGAGCGGCAATATAAGCTGGAGCGTTCAAGTTGGTTCGTTTTCCGGTGCCAAGCTGATAGTGCTCATTGCCACCCCAGAACACGACGTCTGCTCCCCAGTTGGTCTCGTTCTCGGTTCCTTGACCCGTGACCGAGACTTCGGTGACATTGTCCATGATAGCCGAGCAATGAGTGGCCCCAATTGACAGAGACTTGATTTTAATGGGGCTCATCTTGTTGGTTTTCTCGTCAAACTCGAACAGGGACGAGAGACCCTTTACCTTGGTCGGCTTGGGCGAGACGTGTGACCATCGACCAGTGCCCAATGTCCCGTACACTCCTTGGCCGCAAGCCCACAGATCTGTAGTCATGGGAGGAAGCCTTCTCGCTGGAGCAAGAGTTTTTGTGTTGCCAGGAACTGTCGTGGTTTTCGCATCCACAGTGAAGAAAGTATTGTTCCCACCTGCCGCTATGGATGTTACCGTCGGGACAAGCCCAGTTCCAGCGTAGGACAGGTTCGTAGGAACCATTACCGGGGTGTCAGAAACTGAAAGGCCAAAGTCGGTATCGATTCCAAGCTGGCCGAATGAGTTGTCACCAAATCCAAAGATACGTCCAGTTTTATCAAGAACAGCCGAGTGGTAATCACCAGTTGCAATCTGTGCCACGTCGAATCCCTTTAGAGTTGTAATTTCGTGAGGTTGGTCGTAAGGTCCCTTGGGCCTGTTATGCCAGTTCAAACCTGCAATACCCATCTGTCCCTTGGTAGGAAACTCGAGAGCACTAGCAGCAGCGGAGAAGACACGTCCTTTGGAGGTGAGCATGAGACAATGCTCCTGGCCGCTACTGATGTCCTTCACGGTTTCACCATATGACAGACCAGGTGGTGTCAAATTGCGGAAATGTATGCTCTCTCGGGCACCGCCAGATCCCCATATAGACCAGGAGGACTTTTTCTGTTCTTCTTTCAGACCACCCTCTTGATCGTTGCGAGATGCAGGGATAGAATATACATTGCCGTTGCGCGACAGAGCAATAATTCGATCAAGCGAAACATCGATTTTGATAAGATCTTTGCCTGTAAGTGTAGGCACAGGTGAAGGGTCTTGCTGGTTGTAGCCCAAGCCCCATTGAACCAGATCACCTTTCTCAGTGACTGCAGCACCAAAGATGGATGTCAACTTGAGGTCCCTGAGAACTTTGTCATCAAAGAAAGAAATCCTCCGAGGTGCTTTGACATATTTTTCACTGGAGTTTGGATCGATGACCTTTCCAACATTGGAGCCCCAGGCATAAACTCCAGGATGCTCCCAACTATTCTTAACTTGCAGATGTTGGGAGCTGATAAGATCCCGGTTCTCTTCTTTGGTTTTGACTTTCTTGCGAGGCTTCTCAAACTCAAGTTCAGCCTTGGTGGGAATTTCCTTCTTCTCGACTTCAGCGGGTGATGAAGACTTTCCAGTCAATGTGGGATAAAAGTAGGCTCCAGCAGCAGCAAGACCAAAGACGGCTGCAAAACTAATAATTTTACCACCGCGGTTGGGAGGAGGTTGAGAATACTCGCTGCCATAATCGTGGGCGTAGCGAACCCATTGGCGCCGAGATATAGTGAGAGGCTGACGAACTTGGGAGCGAACAACAGCTCGCCCAAGAGTCGCTCGAGAAACGTTCATGTTGGAAAACTTGCTAGCAAAGGGTCTGAGTCAATGCGTAATATCTGCTCTGAGAGATTTAAAATTGCATCAAAAGTTGAACCCAATGTCGCCTCCCGATGAAGGAGAAAATGTTGTGAGGTCATAGAGCTGAAGCTCCCGCAGTAGCTAACTTATTTAATGGTCAGCAAAATTCTTTGGGCTGTGGCAGGTCTACTAAAGACCATGAACTGTGCCACAGGCAGATCTAAGCACGCGCCACATGCTGCAGGGTCTTGTCATCCATAAGGTACCTAGTGCATGGAGATTGCTCCACATTTCACCGCCGTCGGTGGTTCGGCCGCGTTAGCTCCGACTTCAACATTCCAACGCCTGTTGCGTGGCTTCTAAGTTACAGGAGCTCCTGCGAACCCTTGAGCTCTGTCAACACCATGTACGAGGACTCTTGGTATACGCTGATGCCCGACTTGGGCACCAGCAAGAAGAGTCACTCTAGTAGCCATAGTCAAAGCCCTGGTCACCGCCGCAAGGAGTCTCTGCTCCAACAACCCAATGTATGCTCCCCGCGAAATGGCACCCCGCCATAATTGTTGAAGCTCATAAGTTGGGTTTAGGACACAGGTCAAACACACGAAGCTGCGACGCCAATGCCAAATGTTTACGAAGAAATCGAGGATACCGACACTCCACCAGAACCGACGGTCCTTCGCCGAGCCAGCTCTTACTCCGACTTTTATCGAGTGGTCAAGGAACAGCTGTCTAAAGATACACGACCACGGCCTAAGAAGACCGACAAGCACAGCAGAGCATGGGAAGCTCTGATGCTTCCAGACTCTAGTCAAGAACTTGAAAAACACGACGCCATTAGCCTTGAATTGTACGATGAGCAATTGCTGGATGCCAGCCAGCAGGAATACTTGTATGCATACTACGTCATGCGAATATGACATTTCTATGAAGACAGCGCTGACTGCTACTAGACTATATCGTGACCAACTTACTATTACGGAGCGTCACTTAGATGGGCTTATCGAAGATGCAAACGCGACGCTAAAACTTCTTACCTCCCTATCGAACTCTTTCGGCTCCGTCGAGGCGCAAACGTCAACTTTCCAATCGCAATGCGAAGAACTTTTGCAGGAACAAAGAAGGCTGGAAGTCTTGGCTGACGAAGTCGGAACCGATCTTCATTACTATGCGTACCTCGACAATGCAACAAGACGTCTCAATGCGCCAGGCGCCAGCCGATTGGTCGACGATGCCTCTTTTGGAGAGATGGTCGAGAATATTGACGCCTGCATCGTCTTTATGGAGAATCATGTAAGAGTTCGTTCAATTTGCTCTCAGGAGCAGATGCTAATGCAATTAGCCGACATACCGCGATCGCGATACCTATTTTGCACGATACACTGCGCTTCTCACAAAAGCCCTCCATCTTCTTGAGCATGGCTACAAGACCTCATTGGAAAAGGTATCACCTGAAATCGGACGTCAGATTGTAGCTACAAAATCCGAGTCGGCTCGCCATGCGCTTGCGTATGGTCGTTTCCAAGAGATGATGCTGGACTCGTATGGCTTGATACCCAATGTTCACCGAATTCTACGCCGCGCATATGATTCTTACGGCCAGCGAAACGAGTCCTGCACTCACTTTGAGACTTACGCAAATACAGCTAATAGCATCATTCATACCCATCTCACGACACGAGATCGCGACTTGAAAATTTTGACGCAATCTGATATTGCAGAGTTCAATAAAGAAGTCAAGAGCCTTTCAGCTGAGACAGCATCGCGGAATTTTATCAAGCAATGTTTCGAACGCATGTACAACGAAGAGAACCTGTTCGTGAAGCTCTTCGATGTGGAACCCATATGGACACAGGCAGCAGACTCGGTGTTTCAGGCGATCAAACCCATCAACACCACCATTGCTCATCCTGGCAACTTGACGCCATTGGTGACTAACCTCCAAACTGTCCTACAGACTGCGCCATTGGAGATGACGTGCAACGTGGTAGGCTTGTTAGCCAATGAATATTTTGGTGCCGATTTAGATGATATGGAGTCGCGATATTTCATCAAATGCAAGCAATACACCTCACAACTTCTTGCCCATCATCTGTGGCCCTTGACAGATACAGTTTTTGAGTTGGAAGTCACAAAAACAATCACAAAGGCGCCTGTTCAAGACGCTTCTCTGAAGATCGGGCCTGTTGTCGGTGGCGTAGCGTCATCAAACGCCCATCCCTTAGTCAAACAAGCCATCAAACTTCTGAGCATGTATGAGAATTGCATGCCTAAGGAAAGATCTGTAAGTAAACTGACCTCTAGTACTGGATTTGGCTAACGACTTGGTAGTCGAAAAATAGTTCAGTTGTGTTCAATATTGTTCGAGAAACCATTCAGGTGCTCCAACGTGCAGAGGCAAGGATACAGTCATTAAAGGCTGGCACAGATCCTGATCTGTTTATGGTGAAAAACTTACTCATCATAAAGAATGAGCTGGTTTCATTGGAGATCGGTGACATTCGAAACCATGGTGCTTCTATGCAGCACTTTGTTCACATCTGGGACACGCTGAGCCCCCAGAATTGGGTCGGTTTCTTTTCCAACATCATCGGCGGCGGTCTATGGTCTAGAGGCACACCCTCCGTGACAGCTAAAACCTTGACTGTTGAGGATATGAACGAGCAGCTTGATGAGTTACTGCGACAGTCTATCTACAACTTCACACATCGCTGGGGTACTCTGATGAACGACTCGCAGAATAGAAAGCCTGGAGTGAAGCCAATCGCAAAGGTGGAAGCTGAACTGGAAAACTTACTCATTACTGCGTTCAGCAACCAGCCTGAAGTGGTTGGGAAACTCAAGGAGGCTATTGAGCAGCATGCGCAGGCGCAGAATGATGTGACAGATGAGAAGCAAGGAGTGAGACGATACTGAAGAGGGGGAAATTGGGTGTGACATAGAAGCGAGTATTACCTGATATAAAGATCCAGACTGACGATCTTGGAATAATAAACAATTTCATATACATAAACAATTATATAGTACATACCTAGGTTTATATACCTAGGTTGCTAAATATATCGGTTTCTCGCGGTTCTAGAGCGTAGATCCCGAGTTCCGGCTTTCATTAGCCCGAAGTCGGTGCCACCTTTTCAATTTGTTAGAAAGGTACAACTTAGGAACGGTCCCCGGAGAGGATGCCGACAAGAGTGTTGGGAAATTATAGTACAGAGACGTATTGATTCCCCACGATTTCCATCAGTATCTGACGGGCTCTTCTCCGAACTTTACTTGTACTGTTGTATCTCAACACCGACAGTCCGGCCTCCGTTACCGGCTTTGTAATGCTAGCACGTCATTTGCCGAACGCCCTCCGCGATAAATCAACCCCTGGATTGCGATATCGATTCGCGCACCCTAATAAGTTTAGGTTTCTTATCTTTTCCTCCCTCTTTGTTGTCTTATCTCTGGCGAGCTTCACCTACTTTTTCTTTGCCTTTTTGCTGTTGAAAGGCTCATTGCTAGCCGAGGAGAAAGGAAGGACAAAGGCGTTTGTGATCACCCCGCCACATTGAAGAGATGGACGCTCTTGAGCTGGAGTCGGCCAAGCAGGGCCCTGCCATTGAGACGGCCAAGGATCTTTTCTCTGGTGCTGTTGGAGGAATTGCGCAGGTCTTGATTGGTATGTCTCAATGTTTCTTTCGTTCAACTCTCGGGGAGTCAGTCAGCGCAAAGGGAAAAGAAGATTTCTCTGAGCCGGAGGATAAAGATGAGAGATCTGGCTCAAGATAAGCTTACCCTCCACCATGAAGTCGTCACCAGCATATTTGCGCAACAGTACGAATTCAAACACAATTGCTAACACTCTAATCTCAGGTCAACCCTTTGACATTGTCAAGGTCCGACTGCAAACTACAACGCAATACTCCTCTGCCATCAACGCCGCCACCACAATCTACAAGAACGAGGGTGCCCTCGCTTTCTACAAGGGAACACTTACGCCACTGATCGGTATCGGGGCCTGTGTTTCCGTTCAATTTGGTGCCTTCAACGCCGCGAAGCGCTGGTTCCAAACTCGCAACAACGGAGCCGAACTGTCTTATCCTCAATACGGTGCCGCGGGTGCGTTTGCTGGTGTCTCCAACTCGGTCCTCTCAGGTCCCATCGAGCATATTCGTATCCGCCTCCAGAGCCAGCCTCATGGCGCCGGCCGTCTATACGATGGTCCTGGTGACTGTATTCGTAAACTCGGGGCTCACAATGGTGTTCTGAGTGGCATCTACCGCGGTCAGGCTGTGACCATCTGGCGAGAGGCTTTCGCCTACGGTTCATGGTTCACTGCCTTTGAGTATATGATGAACTCGGACGCTGCCCGCAATAAGATCGACCGCAAGGATATCCCCGCTTACAAGATTGCTCTTTACGGTGGTCTTGCTGGCGAAGTTCTCTGGCTTTCCAGCTATCCCTTCGATGTCATCAAGAGCAAGATGCAGACCGACGGCTTCGGTGCCAACCAAAAATACGCCACTATGCGAGATTGCTTCGCAAAGACTTGGCGAGCTGAGGGGGCGGCTGGCTTCTGGAAGGGTATCGGACCTACCCTGGCGCGAGCTATGCCTGTCAGCGCGGGAACTTTCATTGTTGTTGAGATGACCATGCGAGCTCTTAACAGCTAAACAAAAGCGGACAGTGCGGACAACGGAATCTGGTTGATCTTGTCGATGCAATAAAACGTACTGGGGGGTTCAATGGTTAGAACAAAAAGGGAAATGATATTTTTAGAAGGTCACGGAGAGAGATTCAACACGTGAGGCACGAGCGATAGACCTTGAAGAAAGGCATCGAATGCATGATAATATACCCAATTTTAATCTATTTCGTTTTACCATCCTACGTTCTCGTTGTTCTCTACACGGCGCTGCAGAATGTTCCTTGCGCCTTGCGGTGATAACCTTTCAAGATGGAGTTCCTCGAGTACCTTGCGTGCCTCTTCGTTGTCCGTGAAGACTCGATCGCTGGCTTCCTTGAGTGTCAAGCCAGTCGTCTCACCCGCTTCAACCGGAAGACTCAGGAGCTGCATACCCTCAGTCAAGTTATCAAGGACAGATGAACCATTAGGGATGTAGCGTTCGATAATAGAAACCAAGGCAGCGCCATCGCGACGGAACTGTGTTGCACCATAAGTGGTAAACGACTGACGCATAAGGACGCTTTGCCATATATGATCTTGAAGCTTGACAAGGGCTTCACGGCAGACGCGGCGGAACACGGCAGTCGAAAGAGCTTTGATGAGAAAGTCAAAGTTGCGTTGGAGGATGCGAAGTGGCTCATCAAGTTCTGGCGTAATAGCAAGCTCATCTGCTACCGTGTTAGCTGATAAGTTGGGAACAGTACGGCATGCGAACTTACCAAGGATAGCAGTTTCACCAACAGTTGTCCATTGAACACGGGTGGTGTATGCTCGGAAAGCTTTATTGTGCGACTCAACCAAGGCGCCAACGAGAAGTTCTTGAGCAGCCTTACGTCGCATGTTATAGGCACTCGCTGTCTCATCAAAGAGAGCCCCATCTTCATGTTTCTCTCCCACTGCTGTAGACGTGCGATCCTTTACATCATCGTAACTCATGGTACTGGTAATGTTGTTGCCCTGGCTAGATCTATGCAAAGCTCGAGTCTGAAGTTCATCCCACAAAGAGACAAAGAACTAGGATGTTAGCTTGATAAGGTGACTTTCAGGCGGTTTACATACCTCCTCGTTGCTCCAGTCTTTCAGAGTATTGACAATGTGATCAGCACTACCAATTACTTTGCAGAGCACCTCGAAACCACCTGTACCCTCAAGAACAGCAAGGTCCTCCTTATTCGCGGCCAAAGTGCGGCCAAAGGTCGTAGACATGCTCTGATAAGCCTGGAGTGAGTCTCGAAGGCGATCGTGATAAGCATCCAATATTTCAAGCTGAATGCCAATCAAGAAGCGAATTTTGTGCTTGAAGGTACGCACCCTCTCGTACTGACTCGTCACAGATCGCAGAAGATCAGTGACGCGCACAGCAGCATATGTTGGCTTCATCTTGCCCTGGAGCACATAATCATAATCGATATTGCGGGCATCTTGTGACTCCATGATAGTATTATATCTCTCAAGAGCAAAATCCTTCTCGGCCTTGAACCAAGTATCAAAGTGGTCATCCAGTATATGTGCGGTCAAGCTAGACCATCCGTTTCCAACATTACCGCCGTCGTAGTTGAACTTGTAGCGAAGATTCTCGTCAAATGCCATCAGTTGCGACATAAAACTACTCAGGAATGAGGGGCTTTTAATAGCTTCGAGTGCGACTAACGAGGTTTTCTCCTTCAGCACTGGTAGTAGTGATGTAATAAAGGCAGAAACAGGGTCGATATAAGCCAGGGTGGTCGCTACAGCAGTGTCCTGGAACTTCTCTGCTAGCAAATATCCCAGATTATCCCGGAAAAAGTCTTCCCATTTCTCAACCAGTGCGATAAACCACGGGAGACAATGAGTTCCAAATGCCTTAGCACCGCTTGTTGGCTTGTCGCTGAGAAAATGGAAACGAAACTCGGAGACGAAGATGGAGGCCATGATTTCGAATGGTAGCAAAGTAACAAGCTTGTCAGTGTGTGCTATTTCCGGCTTTTGAAGATCGATGAGCTTTTCGATGCAATTGATCCATTCCTCGTCCATCTGCAAATGGGTGTCAATCTTGGGCCACTTCCTCTGCTTCAGGACTGCCTCAAGTTCCCCAGACATAGTAGATTTGATCTCATCCCAAAGCGAAGCGGTCACGCCTTCAGCATATGCGACGAGGTGGAGGCCCTCTTGGCCAGGTAGGCCTTGCAACTTTCGAACATGCTGTTTCAACTTGATGTAAGGCTCCAATGAAGCTTTGGGGTTCTGAGGCAGGAATGATCTCGCTCCTGCTCGAAATTTTTCAGCGTCTTGTAAGAGAACAAGGTAGCTCTGGGCACGCTCAACGGCCTTGATCTTGTTCATCGGCGACTTGAGGCGTTCGATGGCCTGATCTGGGGCATCCGAAGCAGCGTAGATCTGAGCACGAAGATCAATGCTCTCTTGGAGTTTTTGAAACTCTTCTATACGAGCAGCAAGTGACCCTTGGCGATCATCGGCAGTGCGCCGGGTCTCTTCGAGCTCTTTCACAGCTGTATCTAGCTGTGATTGCAGCTGGTTTCGTTGAAGCTCAACATTTGCGATAAGTGTGTCGAGATCTTCGAGGTCAGAAGTAGACTGAAGCTTATCGTCTAGGAAGTCCTCGACTCGAATATCGAGTGATGTTCCTTGGTTGTTGGCGGCCACGGCTGCCATGTTGTATAGTGGTTATGCGTTGGTGTTGTGGTGAATCTCATAGCGCAACGTAGCTACTCTAAATGACGTGGGAGCATGCCCCACTAAATCCGATAGCTACATACTTCTTCTAGATACAAGTGTTTCTGGAAGCTAAGATGAACTCCCATGATAGGCACGGAGTGCAAAGAAGATTCCGAGCGGAGAAAGAATAGTTTGAAACGTCCGACTCCGACTTCAGTCAAAGAGAATCATAATTGAAGTCAATTGTGGTAAGTGAAAGGATCTGGAATTCGCAGGTGGCTGAACGCCAAGCCTGGAGAGTTAGTCGGGTGGCTGGGTTCATGAGGGTTGTCATGATGGATTTCACGGCTGTCTCGGGAGAATAAGCTCACGGTTAAGACGGAAAGAGCTCACATATCATGTACTACTAAGAGACAAGTCGTCGTCAGACACTTGAGTAAACAGTTTGCAGTTCATTTGAATTCCGACTGAACCGCGCAGTCTATGTAAATATTGGTTAACATACGAAGAGAATAGCAAGATGTGTCGTGATGGAAGAAAACAAAACTTCAATTATAATAAAAACATATATTACCATGGTGCTGTCTTAATACAGACCGGTCTTTGAAAACTTACGTGGTAGTTTTTGCCGTCATTCAGTGATCTTGAGTTTCTGTCCACACCGAGCACGTTTTGGCCGCGGGATAGCGTCGTTAGCTCCAACAGAGTGGATAATAATATGACTTCTCAGGTCGAGGTGGGGAGAAAAGACTCCCTGACCAAAAGTCGGGGAGTTTCAAGTCAGGTCTCGCTTGCTCGGGGTAAATGGGGCAAATGAATTGAGACCAGGTTACGAATAGGATAACCGAGGAGATGGATCTCAGCTACAGTATATATATGCCCGAGCACGATGGATCAAGGCGCCAAATGAGAATAAATATTCGCCTAGTTCAGCCCAACAATTCGCCAACTGAGGCTATCGACGTCAGCATAGCCAGTCCAGGCGAAGGAACTATCGGTAGGATATGAATAGGTCGATAGCTCGACAAAATACGGATCAGTCCAGTCGATTACCCATAGTTATGGGCCATATCCCGTTCGAAACGGCGCCAAATCGTCATGACAACTGCATCAAGCTGGGAGAGGTCCCGCTTTAGCTTCTATCCTTGGCAAATCTGGGCGCTGACGAGCTGCCGGGGTCGAGCCCAAATCAAGGTCGCAGCTGGTCATATAGAAACGCGTCGACTTTGCGGCGAAGCGCTACGTAAGATCGTAGATCCTAGGGTTCAGGGATCAAGCCAGGAAAGTTGCTCATCTGCACTGCTGCAGGTCCAATAACACCTTGCCTCTTAAAGTTTAGCGCCCGATCGCGTCTAGGCTTCTCCTTCCCTCTGCGGCGCCAGTTAGCGGGTTGCCCGGTGCTGAAAGGAGCCCCTGGCTTGTCCACTGTGTCCAGAGCTCGTCCAGCTGGCAACTGTGGCTCCACATGTAAAACGTCACCGTCGCCAGGCCAACGCGAGTAAATAGGTGGCTGGACACTACACCTCTGCATCACCCACCAAAAAGTCCAGAGGCTGGTAGTTGTCCCAAGTCTCTCCCAGCCATCGAATATCCGCCCCATTGTCTGGTATTGGTATACGATACTGCTCCGACTAATTGACTGACTGACCGCTTCTCTCCTTTCCTCCTCCTTTTCTCAGGAGATTCTCTAACAAAACCAATAAGTCTTCACCCTCGTTAACAGAACGTGTGAACTGATCTTCAAGGCTCTTGATTTATTGTGGCCAACTCTCAACTTGGCTTGACTTTTAACTTAACCTCCTTTAACAAGATCTCACTATTACAGGGCCCGACTTTCGCTCGTTGTCACCAACCGTCGTCTATAGCCCACATACATTCCAGTGTCGGTTGTCTACCGAGACATCGATTTTTCCCGTCCGCATTCCACCGCCCATTCACCTCGACAAGAACCAGTTGTTCCCGAGACAGATTGACTGATCCAGTGGAGGAAGTTCGGGGTCGATCAAAGGATCGCTTCCAGAGTGTTACGCGACCAAGCGGTAACAGAAAGAGCAAGGAAACCAAGTGATAGTAGTCCTGAGAAACTCGTGTTCGTCGCTCCCTAGCTGGGAGTCAGTTGTTTCCCGCCACTACTTCAACCGACAACACGTTGAAGGGGTGCAGGATCAACATCATTCACGATGGGTTCCGGGACGAGCAGCAGCAGCAGCTCGTCCTCTAGAAGGCAAAAAGTCCAGGTCGGCTGGTATCGTAAGTGATTGCCTAGTCTCGGGACATCGATGAAATGTCTCAGCTGATATCGTCCGCATCGCTAACATCTAATTCCACTAGGCTTCGTTCCATTCCTCGGTTATCACCATGTATTGATGATCCTTATCGCCATCGCCATTATTCTACTATGTGAGCTATTTTACCCCTAAATGAGATCACATTCTAACCAAAACAAGCACTGCTTCTCGCTGGCTGTTCATCGTCCTCACCACTTATCCCCGATATCTTCCTTCTATCTATCTACTACAAGGACTACACAGCAGTGCCTGATACGGCCCAGGTCGACTACAACCTCCATTCAGCTATCCAGAACATCGCAGGTGACGCTTCATTGCAAGCTCGCGTTGGTTACTTCGGTATCTGTATCAACCCCGACGGTGGTTCCTGGCTGTGCAGCAACAATGCAACTGCACTAGCTAAGGAGGTTGATGTGGACCAAGATCCTCTCAACCTCATCTGGCTGGCTGCTCAGTTCAAAGATATGATTGTATTCCCATATCTCATGTGAGTTTTCACTCCGCGTGCACCGAAATCGAAGCACACTAACCTAATTCTCAGTATCATCGCCATCATCTTTGCTTTCGTCTGCCTCCTCCTCCTCGCGACCTTTCCTGGATGGCACGAGGAGACCGATTCAGAAGGCTCTGACCGCGAAGTCAAGCCTTTCCCGTCTCGTCCCGTCTCCCAAATTGCCCTTGCCCTGATCTTCATCTCAGCTATCTTCGTCCTTGTATCTGTGCTATGGCAACATACAGCATCCGTTGCCGCCTCGGTTATAGCCCAGGATTTTGGAAACGGAGCTGTCAAGAGTGGTGTGGGTACTAGCGCTATGGTATTGGGTTGGTTCTCATTCGCCCTACTGATAGTCGTTACTATCGGTCTACTCATTATGATCCTCAGTATAAGCGTTCTCAGTTCCATGGTATAGAATACCTCGAATTCACCTGAGTCATCGCGGACTATTGAGGACTAAGTTGTCGAATAAATGTACATATGTCGACTATAATCTTCGACACGAGGATGGTAAGATCAAAGACGGCAAAGGGCATCAGCATCGGAGTTACGGAAATGATTTTGTTTATTTAAAAACGTTGAGCGATCGGTTATAATTTCGGTCTTTCAGCCTCGACATGGGACGGCACAGTGACACCGTACCGCAACGCTTTATTCTATTCACGACATAGCCTGACTCATGGCATGATGAGATATCGGATAATCGATACGATGGCCACTGAAAACAGAGGCTCCTCGACCGAAACTCTGCATGACCGTGGGCTGGAACGATGAAGCGAAACAAGGAACGCACATCTTTTTACATATAGACTGAGGGACCACACAGAAAACCGATCTCTCAAGATGAGAGACCGCGTGATGGATGCGCTACAAGATACGGATTTTTGAGACCACGAATGGGATGTGGTACGGGAATATGGGATATATGTCTTGACGTGTGAGGAGGAATGGGAATGGTTTCTCGACATGTATTATCAAGGCAATTTATTGTCGCACGCTTGCGAATTTAAGGATTTGGGTCTGATTTTGATCTTTGTTTGCATTGCTGATCACTTTCTATGCTTCTTACAATAGATTGAACTTGCGAGTGTGTGTGTGTGCGTGAGAGAAGGATGTTGAGGGGTTGCGACACCTTGGACGGTCAGGATTTGATGGATGAAAATAAGAGGGAAATAGCTCTGCTTCTAATATGTAGTGATGGGTTCCCTCTTTACCGAGGGTCATCGAGACAATAAGTCGAGTTGCCAATATCTTGCTTGTTATCAAACACTCCCGTGAGCCAGGTTGACATTTTGTATATGATCTCATTTGACTAGGTAACTTTTAATCTAAATCAACTACGGAGTATAAATTCAGATACAGCACTTGGCAGTCGGTCTGTATCTCGGCGTTCACCTATCTCTGGGGTGAAATGCTTCGAGTTTTGCAATTACTTGAACAGTTATTTTCTTAGTTGTTTCAAAATCACTTGTCATAGTAGCGCGTCTGCTGAAACCTCCTGTCAATAACCCTTGGTCATCTATCCTTAATATCTTTGCATGCTTATACCCAGAAACTCGACTACCATGTTGCACAGTCTTTTGTCACATCATTATGATCCTTCGCCACTTCCTTTCCCTGGTCAAGAGTTGATTTCCGCGTTATTTGCTGATGTATTGTTGATGTTGGTTGACTGATGGCTCGCCCTTTTCTATCAGACCCCGGTCGGAAAGTTTGACAGTATGGGTTTATGTTCGTGGTTAGCCTATCCTCTGCTGGCAGTTCGACAGGTGTTATGTTGATTTGTATAGCGAGTTTCTGGTCCACTGAGGCCTCGCTGGTTCGATTTAGATGGTTCAATGTACCAACAATAGGAACCATGTGGTGCGGGGAACTATCAAGCTCAGCAATTGGTGGTATCCAACCATAGTCAGGTCTTGTTAAACCGGACGACATGGAAGCTATTGTTGTAGCAGACGAATTTGGCCACGTAAGCTGCCCCGGATAGTGACCAGGCGGCATATGGTGGAGCTGAGATGCTGATCGTGTGGCTGCTGGGGGTATTGAAAGTGAATGTTGTTGATGATAAGGACTTGAGATGTTTGACGATAGACGCGAAGGAGTGTAGTTGAAGCTTGCTCGCTGGCTGGTTTGGCTCAGATCAGAGACACTATCATAGAGGCTATGAAGTGGAAGATGTTGATGAGAACCGTTCTTGCTGAACTGTGCAGGCAGTCCTTGAGATGGAGCCGTCACTGGTCTATTCAGTAGACCATTTTTGGCTGGTGCGAGAGGCGGTGAGTGTTTCCAGTCTAAGGGGTCTCCTAGAAGCAGACTCAATCCTGCGAGGGCCTCACTGTCGTAATTGGCACTTGAAGTGAAAGATTTAGGTAGAGCTGTGCTGCTCATGTTGACTGGAACAAGTTCTGGTAGTGATTCAGGTGCATTTTCTATATGCATCGTCTGCGAACTCGTTGATCTATGAAGAGACTGGGGTACTTGGAGCGAAGATGGAGTCGTTGGTGTTGCCGATTCTGGATTTGTGCTGGACACTATGGTCGGAGTTGGAGGATCAAGAGACTGAACAATTGGTGGTGTCCTAGTATGAGCTAGGGTGACACATACTGTTAGATCATTGTATTGATGAGTTTATATGATGGGAAGGTTCAACTTGCCTGTTACATCACCAAGAAGATCCCCTAGCAGCGCAATATTATCAAACACTGCGGCTTCATCTCTTACACCACATTTCTCCTTAACTATAACGGCTTCAGGAACAGGAGCGAAAAGAGCTATCTGTCTCAAAAAGTTCAACTCTGCGAGCACAGCGGCATGATGTCGACTAACAATAGGCTCCTGGCTCTTGAACTCACTCGCATCAACAAGCACCCATGCCATGCTTTTTGAAAAGGTGGTCTTTCCACCTCTATCGGCCTCTGGGCGACACCTCTCGACAATCTCACAGACTTCTTGAAGTCCTCTTTGAGCCGATTCGATAATGTTGTGTACGCGGTCAAGAACCTTGGGGCGGCGCTGAAGAAGATGGAGACATTCGTGACGTAGTTCTATGAGATGTTGAAGATCTGAGTCGCATGTTCGAATGAGCTCAAGACTACGACGGATATCATTTGGGACTTGGTCGTGGCCCAGCGCCCAGGTCAGGAGGTTAAAACTTGCATGTATTGCCTTGAGGGGGTTAGGCATGATGAATTAGGACAAAGTACTGCGTTCTTCGAATTGAAAGGTCTCATATAATGGAGTGTTCTGATGCTCTTAGTGAGAAGAGCAATGTGTGAGTGATCGTGAGCTGCAAGTGATGATGCTAGACGACAATCCTCGCATTAGTCTTCCCCGCTCAGACAAGTAAATAGAGAACAAAATCAGACTGTGATACAGGTCTATTTCTGATTTGCACAATATCCATCCACTATCATATTGCTAAGACCCATGTTCAGTGCTGACGCCAAGGGTGATATTGAGACATGTGGCTTGCATATCCAGAAGCAGGCTCTGAGAAAAGACTCAGCTCTCAGCCACTCAAGCCCAAGCAAGCAAGACAGATCAATAGTTGGATGCAATCCTCCAGCTGAACAGTTATTGGATATGTATTGGGTGGGCGTATATCACATGAATCACAATGTTGTGGTGTTAGTTCCGAATTTGGTTCAAGCACATGCAGACAGCCACCGACAGGTTTAGGGAAGAGGTCAGTGCACATTCACGTAATAACTGAGTGAGTTTGTTCACTTGGGTCGTGGCATTAAAAATAATACATGCTGTTTGTTCATGGACGGGAACTGTAAGTCTCTTGTAAGTACACTCCGTCTAAACATACTCAATACTGGACGTGGCTATAATAAGTCATGCGATAAAGGACTATACCTCGAGCCATTCGCAGCTCATCAAATCCAATTATCCAATCAATGGAACCCAATGGCCAAAAGGTTGCAGCGAAGGTGCTTCCTCTCCCTCACAAACTCAGAGTCTCTGGTGACACCACCTCCTTGGGCGATCTATACCTCGTTCCATCATTATGGCTGAGCCTTTCCAAACCAGGACACACCACGATCCTACGGCTTTTTGTAATGGATGTACTGTTGCTAAAAACAAACCCACAGTCACTCGGCTGTGATAGAACGACATACCCTAGTTTGGTACATTCAAGAATGACAGCCTGCAGATGGTTCATCTGATCCTGTTGGCTAGCGTCTTGTGTAACAAAAGGCTCCAAGAACTGGCTAAGCTCGTTCACAAGAGATAGAGCCATAGGGGAAACTTCTGTCACTGACACTGGGAGTGGTGTTCTCGCTTCCGGGCTAGGATGGAGAAGCAGAGCAGAGAGAGTGCGCCACCTTGAACGTGCCAAAGTAATTGCTAAAAGTTTAATTATTTAGCTATTTCTCTAATCAGGCTCCGAGGTAATGTGGGAGTGTCTTACCTGGATTGTTTGCATTTTCAGCTGAGTGGCCTCTTTGCGCCATTGTTGCTAACGCTGGTGGAAGCATGGACAAGCTGCTGCCGGAACTGAAATCGAGGCTTCGAAAGATGACATGCGAGAGGACATGACGAAGTCCAATTTGAGAGGTCTTGGGGTTGAGGCAAATGGCAGCAACTGTGTCTGCCTGCAGTCCTGACGCTTCTGGTGAGTAGCAAATATTGGTGAGGCTCTGAGCCACCTCAGCGGGGTCGGCCTGGACTTGGGGTCGACGGTAATAGTTCTCGATATGCTGGTAAATGAGTTCGGAGAGTGAGCGCAACTCTGCTTGGAGGTCCTTGTCCGGTGTTGCCTCGAGAAGAAATTGGCTGAGTTCAGCATCGTGTCTCGACGATGAAACTATGACCTGTGTCCCATCCTTTGGTTCTGTGTATTTTTGGTCTGCCAAAACGAATCCTTCGTCTGATGGTTTGACTCTCCGCCGTCTCCGGAGAAGCAAAAAAGCTGCTATGAGTCCCAGAGCAAGGCCAGCAATGAGGCCGCCGATGGCAACTCCAGCGACGGGACCGTCTTTGAGTCCATCTGGCGATCTTTCCGACGACTCACCCTGGCCAGTTGGCCTTTGATCATCCAGATATGTAGATGAAACGCTGGATGAGGTTCCTTCTTGAGTTGCTGGGGTTGCCTCTGGAGGCTGCGTACTGGTTGCTATTGACCCCGTCTCCGTTGTAACCAGTACAATCACGTTGGAGATTGTTAGGCCGGGAGATGAAACAAAGGCTGCTAGGGGAATGGGGGACACAACAGTTTTGGTCTCCAGAAGTGTCAAGGTTATAGGAGCTCTCACGACGGTTTCACTCAACACTAGAGTCGTGGAAGCCATCTTCGTAGGTTAGAGATAAAAATGCTTAAAAGGCAAAAGATCCAGTAGACGGGGCAATCGTTGCTGAAAGCTTTTAGGGTGACAGTGAGAGAAAGAATGAGAATACAAAAGACTCAAAAGCTTCCAGTGCAGGCGTTGCTTTTGACCACCGGCAAAGCCCCAGTATTCAAACCCTGTGGCCATTTGATTGCCACCATCAAGTTCCTCTCCATCGAGGTCCAGCTATCAGCATCCCTTGTCAAGCCACTCAGCACAGAGGAGCATCGAGATGCATGTTTCATTATCAGGCTGAGGCCCAGCCTACCTGCTGCATATTGAACCGCACCGCACACCCTTAGAGGTGCGTCCAACAAACCATTATCACGAAGTCCAGCTCTGGTGGCTGAAAATAGGCGTATAGCATGGGTCTCTTCCGAGACTCGTCACATTGCTGGCAATAAGGCTCTCAAATTATCTTTTGACTCTTCCTCAATTGCTTCTCGAGAGAACTTGAGCAGACCAACAAATGGAGGAGCAACCAGACTTGACTGTCTCTGTGGACCTTGGCACGACGTTCACGGGCGAGTAGCGGTCTCTCCAATACCAAAGAGAAGCTAATCTGTTCTAGGTGTCGCCTGGATGAGGCATGGAATCCCAATCCAGGTCGTCAACGACTGGCCAGGGAGCGACGATAGAGGCGATCGAAAAGTCCCCACGACAATCGTATACAACGCTGATGGAAGCATCTCATCTTGGGGATTCATGTGTGCTGACGATGACCACGATACGAGCAAGACACGCCGGGACTTCTTCAAGATTTTTCTAGATCCAGAGACCCTCGACGCAGCACAGCACCAGGGCCTAAGCAACGTCCCGCAAAGCACTGCCCAGGCTCGCCAATTCGTGACAGATTATCTGAAGCAGATATATGCGCATGTCAAAGATAGCATAGAAATGCGCATGGGTATAAAACATGTCGGTGGATGGGACCATATGGCTGTCCTATTCCTCTTCAGTGCGCCCACGACGTGGACGAGTATGGCTATCATCAACACCTTCAAAGGCGCAATTCATGATGCTGGATTCGGAACTGGAGGCCCAAAACATTCAGCATTGGTTGATCTCACAGAGTCCGAGGCCGCAGCCGTGGCAACTCTCAAAACTGGAGCTATAAGCCTCAAGGAAAAGAGCGTATTTTTGACCATCGATGCAGGTGGTGGCACAACAGACCTCGCTCTGATGCGAGTCACTTCCACAAACTCGAGCTTTCCACAGCTTTCTCAAGTGGCCGCCGTCAGCGGTGTAGGTGTTGGCTCATCACTTATTGACCGCGCATTCGCAAGACTTGTCTCGCAAAGATTGGCCGCGAATCCCGACTTCAAGCTTCCGGCTGATTTTGCAGCACGCATGGCTCGAAGCCAAGGATTCAAGAGCGTCAAGCACAAGTTTGGTGAAAAAGTATACATGCAACCAGTATACAAAATTATAATGGAGGGTGTAGGATACGATGTGAACCACGAAGGCCTCGGAGTTCAAGATGGACGCATGCTCTTTGCCAAGTCAGTTAATGTCCCACTACTAAAAACGTATTCTCCGTGTCGACTTACCAAGTATGATTGATCCGTTGCAGGCAAGACATTCAAGCCCTCTTTGATGTCCATATCGAAGCAATCATGGCCCGAATCCACAAACGACTTGACTGGTTGACCGAAAAAGGCCTTTCAAAACAAGTGGTAAGGCGCTCCGGTTTGAAGCTCGACCAAAGCTCATGGCGTATACAGGAGTATGTGATTCTGTCCGGTGGGCTGGGTAGTTCAGCATACGTCCGTGAGGTTCTCCAAGAACACTTGACCAAGCTGCAACATCCAAATGCCCGGAACATCCTTGTTATACCTTCCCAAGACCCGCAACTTGTTGTCGCTCGTGGAGTTCTCGAGAACAAGCGACAAAGGATGGAGTCGGGGAATAAATCCGTGCTCAGCACTTGGATTGCTCGAGCGAGCTACGGCGTAATCGTTCAGGAGGTCTATATGCCTGCACAGCACTTCGATGAAGAAATTCGACAAGATCCGTGGGACCCAAGTGTGAAGTGGGCGACTAATCAGATCCAATGGTTGATCAAGAAGGTATGCTTAAGGCCTTTCTTTTTGCTCACTGACAGGGCTGACAAAAAAAATGACAGGGAGATACCGTCAATCCAGACTCTCCGTTGGTCAAACGATTCGAAATCAGGCTGAAAGATGGAGACACTACACGAGCCTGGGACGCAGAAATTGTGGTGTCCAACAACGAAGCTGAATGGCTCCCTCGAAGCCTTAAACAAGCCGGCGTTATGAGACTTTGTTCTGTAAAGAGCAACCTCGCTGGTATCAAACAACACCAGCTCGTCCTCAAAGAAAAGCGAGGAACTTGTTTCCGGCGTGGACACAAGTTCTACATTTGTAGGTTCGATATTCGAGTTATTGTTGCTCCAGTAGACCTGAGATTTGAGCTCTGGTTTGGCGGGACGAAGTTCTCTGGCAATCACCAGCCTATCTCGGTCCAGTGGGATGCAGCTAAAGGTTGAGAGAATAGGTGACGAAGATGGAACAAAGTGAGTGGCTTCACTCTAAGCCACGAAACGCTGAGGAGATACCCCGGCTGCAGATGAAATACGTATGTACATTGATATATCCTCAGATGATTAGCGCCTTATGATTAATCATACACTATCCTGTCCATTCTCCAAAAAAAAAACGCCTTTGTCGTGACTTCGACTCGCCTGATAATGAACCAGCATTGCCACCCTTCCTTCCTCCTTTTCAAACCTTCAACATCTCTCGAAGCAAATTCTCAGTATAATGACTTATAAACACGCGCTGAAATGGCGTTCATGTTGACCTCTTGAAAGGATGCGCTTCAGTATTGAGAACCCATTCGTCAAGGCTAATGACGTTAGGCTCTGAAAAGAGTAGATAATAGTACTTGAGAGTCTCGGAAATCCAGAAACTCTCCATCTCGTCCTTCAGATTGTTCTCTGTGGCCATTACGTCTTCGATGGCGCTGTTGGCAAATTCGGTGCGAGTAGCAGCAATTGTAGCCTGGAACATCTTCCAACCCTTGTCCATCCAGGTAGTATCGCCAGTAATGCGATACATGTACCAAACAGATTCAATCGCCTCAGGTCTGTAACTTTATGTTAGGAGAAGCAAACAATGAATTACAAATGGAAACTTACCGAAGGATGTAATTCCGGTTCATTATATCGGTGTAACCTGGAGGTAATCTTTCTCTTTGAATCCTCGACTTGACGTACTCCTCGTGCGTCACGGGCCTTTCCAGGGGTACATCATCAGAAGCAGCAACTTGTTCTGCGTTTCTGACGGCATCAAAGCTGTCTACAGTGGCAGGCTTTGGCGCGATGGTCTTTTCCGTTGCATCTTGGACAGCAGCGGGTTTGTTTTCTAGTTCGACTTGAGCAGGCCTGGCTTTCTCCAAATCAGTCTTGCCTGAATCTGCCTTTTCTGCTTCGGTCTTT
Organism: Fusarium sp. NRRL 25184; assembly: GCA_013755755.1. NCBI lineage: Eukaryota > Fungi > Ascomycota > Sordariomycetes > Hypocreales > Nectriaceae > Fusarium > Fusarium sp. NRRL 25184. The sequence continues at coordinate 4,756 of JABSSZ010000607.1, read as the reverse complement.
TCAGACCCGTCCTTGTTCAGCCCAATTTTCTGCTTGAGTGAATCGGGGAGCGTCGATCCAAACTCCGAGTCGTCCTCTTCCATACTCCTATCCAGCTCAGGCATCGGTATACCTGCCCGCTTGACCACCTTTGGGGGATTGACGACAGGCTCTGGTCCCTTGTTTGAATTATCGGGCTTGTTTTGTTGGGCAGCGGCGGGAGCAGCTCCTTCTGCGAGTTTCCTCTGGGCCTCGCCGTCTGACCATTTCCGGAACTCACTATCGCGCCATTCTCTGTTAGGGTCGAGATCCTCATACCAACTCTCTTCACTGAAAGCACACTTTTCCAGGGCAGGGCAAGCGACCAGATGAGCATATTCAGGCATTATACCGGTAGCCGTTGACTGATATGCCCACACGCAACCATCAGTGAGCTTTTTGGCCTTGTCGATATCCCCATCACGACCAAAGATCTTACCGCCTAGTCCATACATGCCTCCAACGAAGCATGCGAGATGAGCCATATCGTAGGTCTTGGTCCATTCTGAGTCACCCCGGCTAGAAGTCGTCAACTTTCCCGTGAAAAACACATCCCAGCCGTCGTCTTTGATCATAGGCCGATAAAGTAACCATTCATTAATCGCGTCGATAGTGTTCTCGTAGAGCGGGCGATACTTGGGTTCCAGACCATTCAAGAGCAAATATTGCTAAGTTACGTCAGTCAAAATTATCATGAAGAATGATGACAGAGTAACATACCTTGGGGAAATACTCGTAGGCTGAATCTTGGGCACCTCCCATGTGGAAATGTCCGTAGTTAGGGCTACTGGAAATGAGACCCTGAGGCTTACAATCCCAGTCTGCCGAAGATCCATCTGCAGCAAGAGGGGGCGCCTGTTGAGCCCCAGGTAGAGCCGGTGTCTGATCACCTGCTTTGGATGCCCCGTCAGTATCTACAGGAACATCGCGGCGTTGGAGCTTGTCCTCCCAGCGACTGTCAGCCTGAGGGGGCTGTGCGGGAGAGGCTACATCTCCGCCCAGTTTCGTGGGATCAAATCCTTCAGGTTCCTTAGCCAGGTCGGCAGAATTGACTTGCTCCCGGGCCTCCTGGCTGAGGCTTTCAGTCCGAGTGGCAGCGGTCCTGTTACACCCAGAGGCATCGATGCGTTCGGGGAAAAGTCCTGGAACATCAGTGCCCGCTGCTTGCATCTCAATCAAGGCGTCGGTGATACGGTCAACAGCATCATAGTATTTGTTGGTACCCGTCAACTGAGCGAGGCGAGTGAACTCCATAGACAGAGTTCCAAGCTCAGCGATTCCAACAGTGCTCGCTCGGTGCGGTTGCGAAGCATAAGGCTCATGCCATCGATAATATAATAGGGGCATGCGGTTAGGCGTATCAAAGACGCCCATGAGGATCTCCGCAAGTTCGACGGCCTTATCCAGCAGAATCTTATACTGGCCAGAGGATCCACCACTAACATCGTACGCAGCGATAAGGCCACCCAAGTAACGAATGGTAGTTTCAAAAACGGGAATGTCGTTACGTTCAGAATAAGTGAAGTCGACATTGGCCACGGCCTTGGCGGCTTCATCAAACTCCTCTTTCATACCAGCGATCCAAAGAGTATCAAGTGAATCGATGAGTGTCGCGCCCCAGCCACAAAAAGTGTCGCGATACTTCATAGAAGCAGGCTTGAGTTCATCATGTGGGAATGCGAATTTACGATAACCAGTCCAGGCACGTTCAATCTCTGCCTTGACACGTTTCAGTCGATCCAACCGAGTGGTGCTTGTCTGTACGTCCTCAGGTTGGAAATCGAACTGGATTCTGTTGATACTGGGAGCTGTGCCAGTTGGGACTGGCCTGATTGACTCGGGGGGAATAGGGAAGTTCTCCTTGGGCTTGGTCCAATGAACTTTGGATCCATCAACGTTGACATCGGGAATATCAGGATTATCGGCCTGCTTAGGAGGGTCCTTAAAGTGAACATCGGGAATATGTGGTGCACTTTGCTCGGCCGGCTTCTTGTCCTCTTCCTTCTTGTCATCTGGCAGCACAGCGTCCCCGGCAGAAATAGGTTTTTCAACGACAGGCTTCTCTTCTGCAGGTGTATCGACTTTCTCTGCAACCTTTTCTGGTAAAGTTGGTCCGTCTTGAGGTACAGCTGGCTTGGGTTTATTGGCAGCGTTGGAATCCTGCTCGGAATCGGGAAGCTGGACGGGCGGCGGTACGACAGGCGGTTCAAAGGCTTCTTTCGAGCCCTGCACTGGGTCAGAAGCTGGCAGGCTCGGTTGCTTCACCGTTTCGAAGTGAGGAGACTGTGACCACGATTTCTGCATGAATCGATACAGCAGGAAGACCATGACCACAGCGACTATGGCATAAAATCGTCCACGCCGACGAAGTGGAAGCATTGCGACGGATCGTTGCTCGCCGAGGCGAGGCTTTTGGGGGGCGATTAAGGCTTAGATAGAATATTCAATTCGGACTGCACCCTGCTATAAAGCGATGCGAGGCTTCGCTATAGGGTTTCGCTTGATCTATGTCGTCAAAGACTCTGGTGTCCCCTACGGTACTGAGCGCAGCATTCCGTGTGGTACCAGACCAACTTGAACTGGCTTTCTTATGCTTCCTTCTTTGTGTCAGGTTAGCCAAAAGAAGAAAACAAATAAGTCAAACTCCGACAAAAAAAAAAAGGCGCAAAAGAGATGCAGATGGAGAAGACAAACAAGATAGCGAACGTTGGGGGTGTCTGGGAACGAAGACAAGAAAGGACAGTCTCAGTGAGAGCTAGTAGAGGAAGGAGCCCGCCCTCCACCGTCCACTAGCCTGACCATCTGTCTTGGCGAGGCCAGGAGAAATCACATTTTAGTGGCATTGGCTGGCCAAGATCAGGTAACGTCAGGGGCTTTATGGAGTCTAGCGTATACCCCTGGTGCTAACTTTAGCATCATCGCAGGGTCTTCCCGTTGTATTCCTGCAAGTTCAAGGCTTACGAGTATATACCTAGGTATTTACTGGTGTATCCTGATATAATGCGTGTTTTTGGCTTTAGGATAACGTTGCTATCAATGAATAACTCAGTGAGCACATCTTTGGGTTCTGCTACCATAACATTGCATCTAATATGAGTTAAGCTCCTGATAATTAACTCGAAGCTACGCCGTACTGACCAGTAGATGCGAAACCGACCCTGTCTATTTACTTCCCCTCGGCTCTGAGTATTCACATGTGTTTGTTAGAATCAGGATTAGTTTGTTTGGCTGTGCTCCGTAACTCAATTGCGTTTAAACTACCACCCAAAAGCTTCTTACACGTGCATCCATTCCCAAACTGGTCAACCTGGTCCTCGGTCTCAACGGGGCCGGCCGGTACCGCATCGCTTAAGCTCCGTGTTCGAGATTTAACGGAGCCTCGACCTCCGATATCAGATTCGGATGTCCACTTCTATTTCTTATCCACCCCCAAGAATCTGATATCAATTTAGGCTTAAATCATCATATCGAGGCATTGTTGTCGTATGTTCAACAAGGTGGGTTAGACATTTCATGTGAACCCAATGTAGAAGATACCAACCAAGCTACGAAAGGTGTGGCATCAACAGTACTTAATTCAGCATACCTTACTACTTTGAGTTTATTGGTTTCGATCCTACAATCTTACACAATCTAATTAACCTTCAGCCCCGAAATATAGGTCTCTCCTTCATAACATAAAGTGTTACTACTGACTGCTGTTGCTTTCCATAATGTAGCTTATAGGGTAAGCCGCCAGCTGTTTGCTCATAGTTTCCTTTCAATAGAGAAAGTCAACTGCAGTCATGTGTTCCCTACCTAGTGAGAGTTCAAACAAAGTATTAAGTCATCACTGAGAATAATGCTTAATCCCTACATGAGAATATTCGCCGTCTGCGTAAACCTGTATTCTGGTGATCCATTACTTGGCATATCATTGACTGGGGTCTGTGACTGTCAAGAAAGAGCCCGAGACGAAAATTCCAGCGACAAAGCAGCCCCAGAAACATGCAGATAACCCTACAACAGACGTTTTTGCAATTCAGGGTTCATCGTCGGGTAAGTTGCTGTCAACGTCAAACAATCCAAGACGATTTCTGCCCGTTTTCACTCCCCTTCGAAGCAACTGAAGGCCGTTAAATGTCACGATGTCGCCCCCGAGAACCTTCTCAGTAAGGGTGTAATAGCCTCGTTGGTGATTTTTTAGTTTCGACTGGTCCTATCGAATCATAGGACGAATATAGTAAAGCCAGGAATAATGTTCATGATGTCTTGTTCAGCATATATCAATGGACGACACATGGTAATACCTCACGCGATATTCGTCATAAAAAGAGCCAGACACTTCCAAGATTGAATGAGAGGATCGGATAAAGTATCCAGATGTCTAACTCGATGGATCGATCTCGGATTTTCACCGATGCTTACTGGGTGGGCCGAGAAGAGGCAAATGGTTGACCTGGCATACCAATCCCACCCCCTTCTGAGGTGACCATCAACATACAAATGGAACAGTAAGGCAACTCAACTCAAAGTGTTGTGGAGTATCGAGAGAAAGCGATTGCGAGCACGACAGATGTTGCGCCCCTCCACAGAATCATCAACATGAATCCGGACTCACGATGTTCAACGAGGGAGTAAAGAACTAGTCGAGAGAAGATTTGGGCTTGTTTCTTAAATCTCATTATTATGAACATGAGCTTAAATAGAGCTGTATTCTTTTAATAATTGCGTCTTTCCCCTGTGGCTTAGTTGGCTA
>JABSSZ010000606.1:0-56238 GCA_013755755.1 Fusarium sp. NRRL 25184 | reverse complement strand
ATATAAGACCTTAATCTGCTAAATTAAAATTGTATTTTTATAATATATATAGCCTCTTTATTATCTTTAAAATACTAACTTAAGTTATATAACTAATTAAGACAATTTATATCTTATTTAAACTAAGGTTCAGAACTAGCACTACAGCTTGCAGAATATAAAATATCAGGGGGGTCTAGATCCATAGCATATGGCTACTAATGAGATAATTATAAGATGTTAAAATTGCCGCAGACCAGCTGCTCACATCTCAGTTCTGGCAGTAAAAACTATAGACCTAGTCAAAGTTCAACCCTTAAGCACATCCTTTCGCACACTATTAGCCTTTGCTCTGAAAAGCCCAAGGCGTGAGGCAGCACAGTCACGTAACTCGGGCTAGGCTTATCTGATCTGAGATCGATTGAACTTGGAAAAGATCTTGTGTAAGCGATTCTTGTACATTTTGGCCTTCAATAGCTGGCCCCAGTTGTATCGGTATTACTTTGGTTGCCACTATGAATGATATCTTTTCTTGATATTTTATTTATGCCTCAATCTTTGCTATGCTTAAATTTATAGTTATTTCTTAAACACCTTAATCGGAAACTTTGTGCCCATCAACTTGTATGCCGCAGGGTTGGGATGTAGACCATCGCCAGAGTCATACTGAGGAAGGAGTTTATCTCCACTTCCGATCAAAGACGCGAAGTCAACTGTATGGTCAAAGGTTCCGTTTTTAAGGATCCAGTCGTTGATCGCTACTCGAGTGACTTCTCTCTCAGGAGCGTAGTACTGGTTTCCAAGCATCTGTGTGATTGTCGCTCCAATTGTGGTCATGCCTGCCTTTTTGCTGTCCCTCGCGATTTGGATATACGCAGCGACGAGACCTTCTTTAATCTTCTTCTGGGTGGCCTCGTCGGTTGCGGATGGTCCGATGTCGTTAACGCCTTCGAAGACGACGACGAATTTAGCACCAGGCTGTTCCAGGGCATCTCGCTTATATCGTTGGAGCAGGATAGGTCCCAGACCGCCTGAGAGGATGGCGTTGCCACCTGCTGCCATGTTGTTCACGGCGACATTTGACAGGCCAGATTCTTGCAAATGAGCCGCAAGAGCATCGGACCATCTAAAAATTCTAAGAAAGAGTGCCAAATGTTCGGACATTGATTTCACTTACCGATCATTGGTGTCATCTGTACTGCCTCGGCCATCGGTGATGCTGTCTCCGAGGAGAACAACAGCGAAGTGGTCCTTGGGGGCCCATGAGTCAACTCCGTTCGCAAAATACCAATGTTTGGTGCTTCCCTCAGATACAGATGCAGCATTCACGTGGTTGCCCTTTTGCATCCAAGAAGTCGTTCGACTACCAGGATGTCCAGTGATCTTGTTCCCAAGCTGGCCCTTCTCAGTGTAGATAGACAATGCGAGGTTCGACAGAGGCTTCAGCTTGAAATCGATGGGATCAGAGTAAACAATCTCTCCTGCTGGGACAGAAACGGATTTCTTGCCGTTGAATTTGAGCTGCTTCGTGGTCTTGGTATCGATTTGACCGACACCGGCCTTGCCACCAACTGGTAGAGCAATTGATGCCGCAGTGATGGGCAAGTCTGTTTTGCCAAAGATGTTGGAAAATCGAATACGGATCTTTTCAGCTCCAATGGACATGTGAAATGTCTGGCGTAGAGTGGTGTTTTCGAATTGAGCCGCAGCATCCGCTCCTCCCTGTCAAACGTCACCTGTTAGTATTTGAGGATCCTGTAGAAGTTTTAAACAAGACTGGAAGGAAACTTACGAAAGGAGCCGGAGCCAAGTTTGCAGGCTCAACTTCCTGTGGCATCGACGCCCATGTTCCTACCCAGTGGCGTTTATCATTGCTACTGGGTAATGCCGAACCTGAGAAAACCAGGCAGGCTACTAGAAAAGCCTTTGTCTTGATGCCGTCAAACATACCGGTAGCCAAGACCTTAGTTGCCACTAATAACAGAAACAAGTGTTTACGAAAATGAATTCTTTAACGATATCACGATGGTCTTATAAAGTCATAGCATGAGGTTACGGCAGAAATCGTGATTAGGCTAAACCAGGGATCAGCATCTGAAACTATATTTTGCCGGTACGGGCCAATGGCAGCCCACTCCAATTGATGGAGTTGGTCCCTCCGAAATACCGTATGGAGCTTGGCCTGATATCCTGGCCCAGTCAAACAGCCACCAGTCTCCACTGCATATCTTGTTGTGTTGATCATCCATGGATCGCTTATGGAAAAACACTACCGCACCAATAAAAGCTGTCGATAGGGGCGTAGTATCTCATGATATTCGGGGAAAATGCAGCACCCCAGAAAATGCTACTCTAGACCGAGGACCTTGGGATGAGCTCAAACTCAGAAGGATAATCCGTGGCTGATGATAATAGAGAAAGCCTTGACGAAACAGGGAGCAAGGGAGAAGAAGCTCTACTGCAAGAACAGTCGCTAACCAATAGAATCGAAGATCGCAATAACCTGACTTCAACAGCAAGAATAAAAAGAAGCGTGATGGCAACACAGACAATAACAAAAATCCACCACTTATAGAACGATTCCAGCAAAATACCTACTTGCATACTAAATATACTAGTAGCAGCCGTGAGCGGTAGGAAGGCCTACGGGAAGTTATCGCTGTATTATGTAAAAACAGACTGCATGTACCTATCAAGCCAATGCCAGTCCAATATCTGGTCATCTCAGTCCCTGCTTGCTGTCGGGCCGTGACTTCATGATCCTCCATTACAATCTGCAATTCCAACTAGTCTAAATATAAGTAGTCCTCGCATTAGTTAATAGATACCTAGTGAAACCTTAAAGCCCAGTCCCCTTTATTAACCAAGTAGTTTACAATAATAAGTAATACTATACTAGCCGTAATACCCTTAGGTAGATAGCAGGCTGGGTTAGTTGTGGTATCCCAAAGTCTAAGCACTGCAAACTCTAGTAAACGAAAGACTGTCGACGTTAACTTGAATCTGGGTGAATTCTCCACCACAATCAACCTTGATTCCCACATCTGTTTGCCCGACAGCTTCTTCTTGAGTATACGGAATTTGGCTCGACTTCCATCCACCAACGGTGATTTCCTGGCCGATGTGAATACTCTGGCTTCCGACCGCAAGGAAAATATCACATGTGTAGTCAGCAAAGACATTGGTACTGACTACTCGGCAAGAATAAGAGAATTGGTAGTTTCTATTGAGGCTGCTAAGAGTTTGCCTGGCAGGGTGAGAGCCAGAGCTTCTAAAGAAGAGAGCCCTAGTTAAATATATTAGAGATCTGGAAAATTGAGGATCAAAAAGTTAAGAAGCATACAATGCGTTAGGGCCGGATTGGGGATTATCCTGGGTTACCACTCCGTTGCTGATCCAGGGTGAGATGCTAACATCACTGTCATCAAAGCCTGGGTTGGCAAACAGCTCGGTCTCAAAGCAGGCTGGGGCAGCGCTGGTCGTCGCGGTTTCGGTCTCGGCAGTGGTGGTAGTATCGACAGGAGTAACAGCTGTAGTAGTATCGAGAGTAGCCGTAGTAGTAGATTCGGCGTCACTTATAACCGTAGTGGTATCTGAGAGTGTAGTTGTAGTATAAGATCCAATTGTCGACGAGGTCTCGAGGGATGAGGTCTCAGCTAGACTTATCACAACCGTCAGTTTTGGCTTTGCAGAGACCGGCTTATGCCCCAAGCAGGATTGCAGCAATGACTGGTACATTGAGGATGGGAAGGTGAGCCATTATAGCACCACGAAAATGAATAGATGAAACGAGAGGCTACTGCAGAAGTCGCACTATAAGTTGAACGAATGTAAGTAATGAGAGCTTGCAGTGCAAATCCGAGGTAACTTGTTTAGTAGACATCTCCTTTCTTAACCATTTACTACTCTGTACTCGAGTTTTCAGCTTGGTTATTAGTGGCGTTGACTAGAGCCTTAGCAGCAGTTCAGATGTATGAGGCTCTTATAAGTATCGGCCCGGAGCAAGAACCTGTGCCTTGCGAAGATGACCCTACGCCCAAGCCAGTGGAAGGTGGGCAGCCATCTCTCACTGGAGCCAAACGGAAGTGACCGTGCTCGGATCCGTAGGGCCTAGCCTTCCGACGAGGATCGGGATCCAAGTCTACGAGACTGGTCACCGCACCCTGCGCATCCCCTCCAGTGCACTGTACTTACTAACAATGCTGGCAGCTTCCCCGCTATTCGGACCTCGGACATCGTGAACACCACGATGTCAGTGCAACCGGATTCGGGATTGGCCGGAGCAGACTAGTACGCAGTCTTGCATCCGAAGACTACTACCGCGGTCATCGGAAAAGCTGTAGGTAAGCCATTCGGGTCTTTCAAATCTAAATCTGAGACGCTAGGAAGATTGGCTTAGATCCTTGTATATAGAAGGGACCCAATTGTTTAAACTTTCGCTTTCAAATCAACGGCCATTTCGTCCGTTGTTCGTCCGTCCGTACATGCATAACAAGATAATAAAGAAGATTGACACACAACTATATAAAGAACCAAACTCAAAAGGTCATAGAATGAAAATTCCTTACAATTATAACTACTGGTACAAATTTATCCACGGTCTTGATTCCCTCTCCCTTGTCACCATGTCGCATGTAGCCTCGTCCACGTTGCCGCTTTCCATTGGACCAGACGACTTTGGCCCTTCGCCTCGCCCATTCCGTATCCAAGTCCAGCCAGAGCTCATACTTGAAGCTCGCCAGAAGGCCAGTCGCTACCGTCCCTCGCTAGATCTGCAACATGAACCTGGATCCAGTGAGGATTGGTCCGAAGGTCCTCCCGCTGCAAAGGTAGCTGCCCTCGCCAAATACTGGGCAGAGTCCTATAACTGGAACGAGGTTGAGGATAGGATGAACTCCAGTTTCCATCATTTCACCGTCACGATCCCTGTAGTTAGTGACTACAAAGAGCCTCTTCCTCTCCACTTCGTTCACGAGCGGTCAGATTATGAGAGTGCTATACCTTTACTGCTTCTTCATGGTTGGCCGTCTACACATCTCGAGTGGGAGAAGGTGATTAAACCGCTTACCTCGGGAGAAGGTGGAAAGTCTTATCATATTGTTGCGCCCGACCTTCCTGGTTTCGGCTTCAGCCCGGCTCCAACGCGCTCAGGCCTTGGCCCACGCGAGATGGGTTTCGCTATGGATGCACTCATGAGAAAGCTAGGTTACGACCGGTATGGCATTGTCAGTACAGATCTTGGCTGGTGGGTAGGGATGTGGATGGTTCACGATGTTGGCGCAAACGTCATTGGCCATTTCTCTGACTTTTTTGTGCCGTTCTCTACGCAGAATGATATCGAAAAGCTTCAAAGGGAACAGCTTACTGAGCCAGAAGCTGCATACACTCGATCTATACAGGCGTGGGGGAACAACCACACTGCGTATTCCACTGTGCACACAAAGAAGCCTCTGGCATTGGCTGCCGCTATGGCTGATTCTCCTGTGGGTTATGCAGCCTGGCTGTGGCATTTAATGCATACTGTCTGCGATGACTATGACTATTCTCGCGACGAGATTATCACAGCAACGTTGATGCTATGGATCCAGGGGCCGTATGGAAATCTTAGGACCTACAAAGAATTCTTCCAGGTCTGTACCAAGTCACTTCTCTCGGAACCCTATGGCCCAGTTTCAGCGCATGAGCTAAAATCTCCTTCAACTTAGCCTGAAGTCATGAACTTCCCCAAGACGAGTATTCCAACTGGAGTATCGCAGTGGCTATTCCGTAATGGTCCATACCCGGAATTCAGGCAGTTTGCCAAAGCAGTACGTAACATTATCAGTGCAGAGCGAATATGATTGGCCACTCTGGCCCAAGAAGTTGCAAGTTAGCTGATGAGACATGTAGCCTCGGGAGTGGCTTGAGCGTACTGCCAACATTGTCTACTTATCAACCCATGACTATGGAGGCCACTTCCCTGCAGTGAGCGTCCCGGGTCTGTGGGTGACGGAGACCCGAAACTTTTTTGAGACACTGGGAAAGCTTGTATAAGGCTACCGTTGAGTAGTCCCTACGTCTAAAGAGAGAGTTAGCATGTTTAGTTGGACTTTGGCATGGGGTTTTTGTATAGAATCTTGCACTGGGTGTTGAAATGGTGCCTTGCCACCCGATTGACCCCATTAATTGGAAGCTTAATTCTACGCAATCTCTCTTTGAACATAATCTCTTCGCATCTATCTAAAGAAATGTTTATATCGATGTAGCGTCGAGCTGAGTATAAATATAAATATATACTGAAGTTGAACGGATCGGTAGGCTCAGCAAATGTATATATACAAAGGATTATTTAACTAGCTAACTAGAACCAACTAGAAATAAAATAAACCAGTATGTACTAATCTCGTGCTAAAGGCTAGAGGTCTCACCAAGTCCTAAAACCTGGATCCTCCAGGTTATCAATCATCACGAATGGGTCAGTGCTCATCATATACCCATAGGGATCCATTAACTCAATATCAAACATATCGCCAGACCCGACCATATCTAGGGCTTGTGATGTATCTGCATGGGCTTCCACGGATTGAAGATCTCCTATCAGACCGTTATTTGAGCTTGATTCTCCGGCAACACGCGGTTCTGTGCCTGGCATAGTCGCTCCGGTTTGAGATATACCAACTTCATTTAATGACTGGGCTTTTCGCCTCTGTGCCTTTTGTCTGTGGTGGTGTACGGATCGCAGGACGGCATCAAACATGACTGAGGCCCCCAAGCGACCAGTGACAAGAAGACCTCTTGGGAGTAGGGTAATGGCGTCATTTTCGGCCTCATCTTTCATTATATAAGTGCGCGCGACTTCTGTCAACCGCTGGATCATCTCAGCAGCACGTTTGCGATCTGGATGCGATGGTTCCATTCTAAATACCGTTTGTGCATCAGCAAGACGTGACATAGCCAGCGTTATATCCTGCGGCGTCAGACTCGAGTGTGAGAGAAGAACGCGAAAAATAAATGTCGCGGCAAAGAACAAGTAGCTGATTTGTGTCTTTGGCCAGAATGCTAGACTGCAAGGAATTTTGTCTGAGGCTTGATTAGGTTTGTCACGCATTTGTTGAAGCACATCCGATATCATTGTCGAAGCAGACATTAATCCACTGATAAGGACCGCGTCCCGATTAGAGATGGCCTGAAGAGCTACAAAGGGCTCCTTTGGAGGAGGCAATAGAAGTGTCATGGCATACAAGTGCAGTTTTGCACCTTGCAAAGTGACTTCTGTCTCGAGATTTAAGGAGTGTTGGTCTGAGCTCTTCAATAGCTCTAATTCGTTGATGCTGCTTTGCATATGGGAGAAGTGGAGAGAGTAGTCTGTAATCATGTCGAGCTCTGCCATCGAAGTCATGGAGAGATGACGAATATCCAATAGCGTATGATCAGACGGGTCCAAAAGCTTTGATGCTCGCTCTCGAGCATGCGATACGCAATTCAGGTAGTATCCAGATGAAAATGAGGACGGAAAACCCAAGGACTCACTAAGCCTGTGGCAGTATTGCTGTGTAAGTAGTGGACCTCATATATATGATACGAATAAACAGCCAGACATACCGAGTGCTTGTATTAAAACAAGCAAGCCAGGTAGTATCCCTCACAGCAGCGTCTATATCTGGTACGGCGCGACGGCTGGCATTTCTTCTTAAATGTGCGTTGAGGAGCGGGTTGGATGGCAGATGGCAGTTAATCTGCATGGCGGAGTTCACAACAAGCCCTATATATCCCCAGGATGGGTCTTGCCAAAGGCGAAGCTTCGGGACTGGCCATAAGCAAAGGCAAAGCAGGGTATGCATCATCTCGATAGTGAGTGGAGCACGGAGATAGCTCCTTGAGATCATGGTCTCGTGCTCTGTTACAATAGAAGGGTACATATGTGCATATTTCGGGTGCATTTGCGAAGAGCATAGGATGATGGTCCAGAAAAGATGTGGAGAGGATCGTGAGTACTCGCTTAGAGACGTACGTATTGGTCTCAGGAACTTGGCATGCGGACGGTAATATTTGTTAAAGCTGGGCCTTGACTCAGCTCGGTTCTTTGGCAAGTTCGATATGCGACAGGGGACATTAATACTGACTGTTGAAATAAATCCAGAGCTACTGTGTTGTTCAGGTTCAGACTTCCAAGCTGGTAACTAGAGGGTATGTTGACCGCTTTGAGCTGCAGCCATGCCTCACCGCCTCGAGTACATTCGTCAACACTAGTTGCAGCAGTGTCTTGAGTAGTGCCGATAGGGGTAGTGGAATAGTGGGAGTCGCTATGAGAGGACGGACTAGAGGAGCGCGTGCAGGCCGAGGACGACATGGAGGGTTCTTGGGACATTCTCGACTGGTTTGTATAAGAATGGACTTCTGCGCTACCTGATTCACCAGAAAGCGGCTGCTGAGGGTCGATGCAGTTGGTGATGGCCTCCACGATACTGTGAGTATAAGTATTAGAGTCGTTATCAAGGACGGGGATTGGACAATTGCTTTTGGAACCCGTGGGGCTGTTACTAACTTTCTTGTTGGAATTCTTTTGAAATTCGAATCAAACCGACATTGCAGCCCGCGCTTGCTGCACCTCGAACACGAAACTCCGGCGGATTTGTGGCGCGCATCACAAGCCAGCTTGGCCTGCCGACATGCAGTGCAGCTCTTTGCGCGGCTAGGTCTTGGATGCATAGTGACAATGAGTGGGTGACAAAAAGTTAGACCCGGACTAGTCGATGGGTTTGCGCACGACAGAATGAGACAAAAGGAACGAAAGCTAGGTGTAGATTGTGTTGGCTCTTCGTCCAAGACCACGACTGAAGTCCGAAATGCGAAATTCGCAGTTCAGGACAGTCCTGGCAGATAAACTCCGAAGAAATGCGGGGTCTGATAAGTTGGTGCTTACGGCCCACGGCCAGTGGGCTGTCAGATCTGTCTGCTTTGTCAGCCATGCACCTACAAGATAAGGCGACGACTTGCGTGGAAGTGGACTACGAGGATTCCCAAGACCCATGGCAGTGCCAGGATGCCGCTGTCTGCGCGGCCTTCAACGTCAGAGTGTTCATCGGGTAGCTATCAAACTGCGAGATTCGCAGTTTCGGTTACACCCCTTGTGGTCTCATCGAAAGCCTATAGATCCTGGTTTGTTAGCTTACGCTCTCACAACAATGACCAGTATATAAAGTAACACCTAGAGCCCAGCTGTTAGATCTCATCGCCAATTCAGTCTTTTTTCCCCGATTCCTGACTCCCACCAACTCAACATGCCAGCAGAACAAGACATACGCGAAGGCTGTCACGCTTTGATCACGGGCATCGGTACTTCATATGGCTACGTTCCATCCACTGCTGCAGGAATTGTATTTTGTGTCTTGTTCGGTCTCTCTACCATCATACACATAATTCAGCTCGGTCGGTCCAAGATTTGGTGGTGCAGCGTCTTTGTTATTGGCGGACTGGGTATGTCTCTACTACTATATCTATAACTATAACCACGGGTTAACGGCGGCGATAGTTGAAATCATCGGCTGGGCGGGTCGGGCATGGTCCTCTCAATGCCCTTACAACAAGACTGCGTTCCTTATGCAGATCTCGACACTCATCATTGGTATGCACTCCGGCCATTATCTGATAACCCCCCTCGACTGATTGCTAACTGACTCATGATTGGTAGCCCCCGTTTTCTTCACTGCTGGTGTCTACATTATTCTAGGTCGCTTGATCCAGGTCTTCGGCCGCGACTGCTCCATTCTCCGACCGAGCCTGTATCTTTGGATATTCTGTACTTGCGACGTGATTTCCCTGGTTGTCCAGGCAATCGGTGGCGGCTTGGCCTCAGCGGCAGTGAACAAAGTCAACGGCAACACAGATCCAGGCACAAATACCATGGTTGCGGGAATAGTCTTCCAATTGGCTTCCATGAGCATCTTTGTGGTTCTTGCAATCGACTTTCTGATTCGGTCCACAAGACGAGGCATGTTAAAATCTGGAAAGCAGTCCTCCATTCCTATATTGAGTGCCATGACGCTGTCGTTGTTGTGTATCTATCTGAGGAGCATATACCGCACTATAGAGCTTACACAGGGCTGGACGGGATACCTTATCACGCATGAGAGGTACTTTATCGCCCTTGATGGGGCCATGATGGTAATCGCTGTTGGTATTTTCAACTTTATACACCCTGCTACTTTCTTGCCTCGATCCTTACAGGAGGATACTGGGGAGTGGCTGGAGATACCGCAGAGATCCAAATCGAGAAAATAGATCTTAGGCATTTACTGGTTGACCTAGAGGGGTAACTCTTGGGTATTACATAAAATGTAGAATTGTATTACAGTAGCTAGATAATATATACCTCTTATGTCACTATAATAATAGCTTGTATTTATGCATATATTAAACCCTTCTATTGGTAAAATCACTTTTGCTACTTTAGGAACACCTAGATATTCTATTGGACACTAAGTCTCTTTCTTCTCCATTTCTCTGCCATTCGCCATTGAACCCAGACCAGTGGCGAGAAAAAAACAGCAATCCCCGTGAGCACGAGGAATGCGTTCCGAATCTTAAGTTTGGTAATCATAGGCTGTATCACGCTAACGCCCACAGCGCCGAGGAGGCAACGGCACAGGTTATTCGTTGCTGTAGCGCCGGCTGAATTGTCCGGGAAGCAGTCTACTAATACCGTCGAGTTGATGTTGAAGATGGCCGTTGCAGTAGCTGCAATGATAAATTGCAGACCCAGGGATGCAACAAGATTCCCAGCAAAGTGTCTCCTTAGGTCGTTGAATTCATAGCTGGGCCCGTACAGCGCCATTGAAACGATGAAAATAACGCTGAAATAAGGCATTAGTGATAGCCGGACACGTTCAAATGGAAAGTCCTGGAGAGACTTGACGTCCACGTTTTCGAGTCCATGCTCTTGTTTGTATCGAGCCTCGGCGCGTTTGAAAGCTCGATCCATCAGTTGACCAGTGCATACGGACCCAAAAACACATCCGATTCCGTTTGGAAGAAAGCAAAGGCCCACTTGCCATTGTGTAAGGTCGGGAAAAGTCTTGAGTAGCACTGTTGTGGTTGAGGACGTGACCATACTCCAGATGGTGTATACAAGAGCACCCCAAGAAAGGAGAACTAGAATATCCTTTCTGAGGATATAAGTCAATGGCTCGATGATCGTTTTCCAAGAGAGTTTCTCTAGCTTTGGTGCTGGTGGTGGAGGGGCATTACGCCATTCTTTGGGAGGGTAGAAGAAGTAGGACCAGGGTTTGTAAAAGCCTCTGAGAGGAACGCTGCCATTGCCAGCTATCTTCCGCTGTGTCTCTGGTAGAAATACCAACAGCCCTAAGAGGACCAACGCACTGAATACGAAGAGAAACCAGAAGATGCTTCTGAATCCCCATGCACTATTCAGCAGTCCACCAATCACAGGACCTATAGCTTGTCCAATCATTCTGTATCAAAGCTGTTAATTAAGAATCGTTGTAGCTCTGGGGATATGCATACCTTATGCCGGCGTTGGTTCCCATGAAGCCTGCTCTCTCATCGGGCTCTGCTATGTCGGCAATCACACCAGTGCTGATGCTAATTGTCGCAGCCGATCCAGCGGCTTGCAATCCTCGCAAAACGACAAGCATGGCCAAGTTAGACGTGAAAGCCAGCGACACATTTGCGGCGAGGTAGACTACTAAGGCGATAACAAATGTGATTCGACGACCACGCGCATCTGAGATGGAGCCATACAGTGAGGGCGCGATTCCTTGAACAATCATATACACGGTAATAGTAAAGCCAACATCGGTGGCACTGACACCGAGGTCTTTGGATATTGTATCGATCGCTGGGAAGTAAATGTTGGATGACAAGGCGGAAAACGCTCCACCTAGGGACACCATGTACACAGTCATCCACTTTTTGTGCTTTGAGAAGATATGACGTGGTCGTTCGGATGCATCAGTTGTTTGAGGATATACCTCTCGTTCCGTGTCAACTCCTGTGTATGGCTGAAGTTCGACTTCTGATCCAGACTCTGAGTGAGCGACAGTTGGTGTTGGTGTCCCATTGTTCGGGGTAAGAGGGGGTGATGAAGATGCTGGCGTCGGAGGAAAGGGTCCCCTGCTTTCCCCAAATCGGTGATGATCCATCGTTTTCAAATGGACTTGGATAGAATAATGTCTGGTAGAAGTGCTGTGAGGTAAAAGGCAACGGAAAAAGTAAAGTGAGATGGGACTTGAACTTCTGCCAACTGACAAGTGGATTGAGGTCGTCTATAATACTACCAGACGCGAGACCCTTGGGAGGAAGACATTGCAAGTAAAACGAGTATCAAATCATAAAGTGATACGTGCTATCTCACAGCAATCTGTCTCATCTCATGCATGTGCATGGTTGATTGGATCGCTGCTAGGAAGATGTCGATCCCTATCCAGTAAAATGACCGACATAGCACTGCCATGTTTCATGCACGTGCCCGTCCGCTTGAGCGACGCTCTTGAGTATGACTGAACACAAGACGCGTCACTAGCATTGACTGTGCGAGCCGGTCTGAGATATTCAGGGGCATATCGGCTTGTGAGAATTGCCGGCGCTAGTTGCTGTTAATATCAGCTAGTGAAGGTCTTAGCAGGCAGTGTATTTTTAGGTATGTTTCATAGCCTATCCCTAGTTCAGTTGACTCAGACTTGGCTTACTCTTCTATTTGACGGCGTAAGTCATATATGCTTATTGACAAAAGATCAATACCACCTACATGGGGTAAATCCCCCATCGTCAAAACATCCGAGGTCTTCGTAACAAAGCCGCGTTTAACATGAGACAGAGTTCACTCAAAAGTTAAAGGGCTTACGCATTCATTGACATCATAGACCTCGAATAGCCCCAGGATATGTATAGTTTTGTAATACCGAGCCGTCCCGGAGATCACCGTTCCCGGCCAGAAACTCTTTTGTGAAACATGATTCAGAAGGCACCTTGATGTAACTTACGAGTGTAGGTAAAATAATTGGTTTAGCCGCTGCGATAACCCACGTTGATGCTCCCCTTCGTGAGTGTGCAAGAAATTCATTCTCTAGAAGCGCATTGAGCATCTTTATCTACGTGACATTACGATCCATTTACACTCTATAACGAAGCAAAACTGTGATAGTGTGTTAAGCCACTGCAACGTGCCATCCAGATAAGAATAAAGACCTAAGCTTATCAACAAGCCAAATTGATGCTTATTAGTCCATTGGTCTCTGAATCAGCTCTGCGACGGTTGCCAAGACCGCGTAAGCTCTGACAGCACGGATGTTATTAAGCTACGGTAAACTAGCGTTGAAACGAAATAAAACAGGCGAACCATGCCGTTAGTAGCTAGAGTCGGGACATTTTAGGCCGATATCTCGGCAATGCGGCACAGATGGGCGTCGATCCCCACCTCCAGCCAAAGTCAATTGGTACACGGGAGCTGCACACGCTGAGTTCAATTAGCGAAAACGCTTACCCTATTTTTTGAAAGACAGGGAGGGCTTACGCGGCCTTGGCGCAGCACGTTACACCTCATATTTGTGTATACAGTGACCCTGAAACCCAGAGAAGATCGACTTACCAAATGACTTGACCTCTCTTACTCCGCCTTGTATTTGACAGGGTTCATTGACGTTGTGCAAGTGCTTGATCCAGGAACTGGAGAACAAGTGTGCTGACAAAGTCTGCGGCCAACATCAGACAGTAAAGTGAGATCATGAAGGGCAACCAAACCCCACGACATGAGATGGAGTCCTCTGTCGAGTTGATGAATGACGGCAGTTCGTTGGAAAGAGGATACGACAATCTGATGGACTGGCCTGAGCCTCTGGATATCAATGAATCCACGCCAAGACGACGAAATTTACATTTCAAAGGCTTGGGAGCATCGACGTTGCCCCGTCTTCGAGTCATTCAGTTTCGGAAGAAGATGCGGAGGATCTTCTGCCTGTTGATCGTTGGCTATCTATCCATGACGTGAGTTTCACTATCATCTTGGCGCAGTCAGTCTGAACTCTAGAGAGCCATGCTAATAAGAGAACTCAATGTGAAAAGTGGCCTGTTCCATATCCTAGGAAATACCTTACATCATTACTTTCCGGACACCATGGATCTGATCGTTCACCCATGGATCGACTCCGCGGCGGCAACAATTGGCGTCGGACACTGGTTATCCGACTCAACACCAACTACAAAACCTGTGCGCTGCCATTCACATAACGATTATTTGAGGAATGTGCCACTTTTAGAAGCCATTTCTGCCGGCTGTCCGAGCGTCGAAGCCGATGTATGGGATGAAGGTGATGACCTGTATGTGGCCCATCGTCATTTCCAGTTGGAAGCCGATCATACGCTGCAAAGTTTGTATATCAATCCACTACTCAGCATTTTCGACCGCCAAAAAGAAACCTTCTCATGTGGACGAGGGCTGCCTTGTCACTCTTCCTCAAATGCCGATGAGCCTCGCGCTGGAGTTTTCGAGTCTGATCCGGATCGACCGCTGGTCGTGCTCATCGATTTTAAGACAGAAGGAAACGCAACATGGGAGAAACTTCAGAGACAGCTCGAGCCACTTCGACGCAGAAAGCTGCTCACGTATTTCAACGGTACAGCCATTATACCTGGCCCTGTGGTGATTGTTGGCACGGGAAATACCCCATTCGATAAAATCACAGCAAACAACACCTACCGTGATGTCTTTTATGATGCGCCATTGGAGCTATTAGCTGATGCGTCTCAAATTTGGCCCAATCCAAATAGAGCTCACGCTGCAAGCTCTCAGACGACAGATAACTGCACTGAGCAAGGTGTATTGCCCACCAACATTGAACGAAGGCAAGTCAAGACACCCAACGGGGAAGAAAGCAAAGTCTCCGACAAATACAATACTCATAATAGCTACTATGCTTCTGCTCATTTCAAAAAAGCAGTTGGGCATGTCTGGGGTTCGCGGTTATCGCAGGAGCAGTTACAGCGCATTCGGGCCCAGATCCATGGTGCTCATCGATTAGGTCTAAAGGCTAGGTATTACAGTATCCCAGCATGGCCTGTTGGGTTGAGGAATCATATTTGGCATATTCTAACGCGGGAGGGTGTGGATGTACTTAGTGTTGATGACTTGCGACAGGCAACTACGTGGGATTGGAGGAAGAAGAAGGGTCTGTTCTTTTAGACCTCTGTTAATTGAATATCTAAAGTCAAGCCCCTTGAGGGTACTGGGTAGTGCCTGGACATGACTTCGCGATTGGGTAAGAAAGCTGGTGTATATATGAAGTCAATGTCAAGGAGCGGCTCTTTAACACTGCAACGTATCTTGAAATTGAAATCGTGATATAGGTGTATCTCACTGTGATGATGGCTTACGTCCATATACATATCGAACCCTCATATATGTGTGAATCTTGGGGTTCCTGATAGCTTTACGAATGCTCATCAGGAACAGCTGATATTCATCCTTGGGCCACTTCAGTACGTCATTCCACATCATAGTAGTATAACCTAGGAGTAAGTGTCAGCTAGTCAATAAGTGAAAAAGCGAGAAATCTCAACTTGCCTTCAATATCAGTTTCCAAACAAGCGCGAACGAATCTTCCAACCTCGGCGAGCTTGGGATCTTTCGGCCAATCTCCGACGGGAATCTGAACGCTTGTTAATAATCATCACCTGAAACTCGACGTCTTGCAGTAGCCACCTTGTAGTCCACAGTCGTGATGTCCTCAAAGCCAGCGTCTTTGAAGCCTTGGACCTGTTGATCATATACAAAGAAGGGATTTCCGAGGATCTTTCCTCCTTCTTCAAACAGCTTCTTGTATATCTTCAGGTTTGGCTCTTTGTCGATGGTGCCGTCATCGCTACGAAACTCGACATCGGCTTCTGCAGACTGGACCCAGCCTCCGGGGACACAGCAGCGGTAAGCCTCGGAGAACAGGGCAGACCAGTCTTTGATAGCACCGAAGATGTAGCGAATATGAATAAAGTCGAACTCGTTGGGTTCCCATGTCCAGCTGAGAGCCGCGTCGTCTATTTCGAAGCGAACATTTGGTGGAACCCATTCTGGTTGACATGGGGAGAGGTCGGTACCGATAATCTCGGCGTTCGGATGACGGTCAGCAAATTCACTAGGTTTGTCAGTGACAGGCTTTCATAGGGACGAAGGCTGCACGTACATTGCCCAGATACCTGGTACAGCTTGTTAATATTGGATAGTATGAACATGGTTGAGATGACTTACCAGTTCCAGTGCCCACGTCAAGCACTTTCTGATGAGGCACCAAGTAGTCAGTCATACGATCGACATAGCTCCTTCAATCAGAAATACCAACTTTGATATCATCAGCTTCCAAAGGAGGGAGAAATAGCTTATCGTCCAACAAGATCGTCAAATAATGGTGACTATAAAAGATCAGACCTAAACAATAGTTTCAGGTAACAAAGGCCATACGTCAAGTCCACAGACTCAAGCTGTTGGTCGTCATTGGGCAAAAAGTAGTTGGTGGTAAATTTATCGCTGTGATAAGTGCGTCCTTGACTGCGACGATACTCGAGGATACTGGCCGAGACTGAAGCTGTCGAGCTTTCTCTAGAGTCGGAAGAAATTGGCATTTAGTCACTCTTGGATATTTCAAATGGATAACTAACGCGTCTGCACCAAGAGTGGAATCGGCATCGTCTTCAACCTCGTCCTACAAAACAGGTAAATTCATGACTGAAACCTTGATGAGGTATTTTATTCACGTACGTGCTCGTCATTGGCAGCGATGATATCTGTCTGTTGTGGCGGTGAGACTGCGGCGGGCGATGATGGTGTTTCTGCGGGATTTGGTGACTGCGATATTTGGTCGGCCATATTGACTGTAATGTTTATTGATTAGAGTTTGTGGCTTGGTTAATTGCTGACTCTATTGAATTGGGGGTAGGTGAGAAGGATGAGGGGCGATCTTTGATCAGCATGGGTATGAAACACGTGATATACATACAAGGGAATGCAACAAAATGTTACAGAATTGGTATTACTGTGGATGCTACTGTAATCTCGGCTACCCAATGAATCAATCTTGTCATCATCTGTCATCTTCATCCTCGGCAATCCAATAAGCCTCCACCTCAGCAATACAAGTCCTCGCCCCAGGCGTAACAGCAATAGGAAAACCACCATAATCTGGATCGTCATTAGGCATCATCATGAATTCGCCGTGCCTCGTCTCATCTCCATTCAAGATTCTCAAAGTCTGCAGGTTTCCATTCTCATCAACCTCCTTCTCCTCGCCCCAAAGGATCCCACCAAAGGTTGCGTCCTCACGCGCTGCTTTGAACCGCGCGTGAAAGCCCCGGCCGACAAGGAGAAATTTGGAGTTGCCCAGGTGAACAATCATTCCAGCGCCAGGGCCGGGCTTGCCAAAGACGAAGCAGCGCTCAACAATGACCTTGATGTCGCCAAATGTGCGAGTCCACTGCTCTGGCTTCTTCTCGCTTGGCTCCTCGTCAAAAAAGAATCCAAAGCGATCTTCGGGTGCAGCATCGAGAAGATATTGCTTGGTTTGATCAAGAAGCTTGAACTCGCGTCCAATAATGTCAGAGCCAGTATCAATGCCAAACGGACTAGCCCCAAGAGCACCGTAAGTCGCGTAGGATAACCAGACGCGTCTAGCTCCATACTCATCACGTCTTTGTTCCGGGATAAAGAGCGTGTTTCCTTGTTCTGTATAATTGCGACAGACAGTTTCGTAGTCGTGAAAGTAAAGATCCGGTGCTAGTAGGTCTAGAGAGGGTGTGTTAAACCGCCAGATATCCAGAACATGCGGGCAAGGACCTCCGGATGGGTAAATTCCGGGCTTGTCACCGCCGCCAACAACAACAGGCGCGCCTCCACCAAAGTCCAGCTCTGACTGCCCTTCAATGTTGAGCCATGTGTTTGTGTACAGAGGGATTGGATACTCGGCCTTTCCTGCTGCGGCAACTCGTCCCACATAAGAGGAGATTAAATGTGCCATAAAGGCCTCATCGGCTGCTGTCCCAGGCCCAAAAAGGGACTCCCAGGTGTGATCTCCTGATGAAGGAACACTTGAGATTCGTTTCTTGAATCTAGAGTGGGTGTCGACGCGGCTAAGATATTGTAGGAGATCACTTGGAATGGGTTCAGCAAACGCTTTGTTGGCTCGGTGCGATCGATCCCGAGAATCACCGAGGACTCCGGTCTCATTCTGGACTTGAACCATCAAGACAGTCTGGTGCTGTGAGTCAACCTCTGCAAGATGTCGTAACAGGGCAGCAAAAGCTCGAGAATCAGCTTCGCACGCGGCGTCGCACAGAGGAGTAATCATCTCGAGTGTCCTCTTGACGCCACCAGCTTCAAGGACTTGGACTCGGGGGAACCGCTTGGGATCTCTCTTGACCCATCCCGGGGCATATGTTGAGAGACCGTTCTTGTATGTTCCGAACCAGAGCAGAACGAGGTGCATATCATGCTCTCTGGCGCCTTTCAGAACCAGATCAAGCTCACTAAAGTCAAAGTGGCCTTCCTTGGGCTCGATCATTTCCCAAGTTACTGAACCGAGCAATGTGTTGATGTGATCAGATTTCATTTTTGGCCAAACTTCACTCATGAACTTTGCGGAGCTGAGGGATGAATTGTGAAGCTCGCCGGGAAGCATCAGGAAGGGTTTTCCTTTGACGATAAGCTGGACTGAACCCTTGTCAGATCGCCGAAGATGAGGGTAGGCATGCTGGGCTGGTGCCGATGGAATTTGTGTGGCAGTCATGGCTGTAGGGTATCAAAATGATACGAAAAGAATGATTTGATAGAGATGAAATGGATGGTAGTTTCGAATCGTAGATGGTTCAAATACATTCTGTATTTCCCGAACTGCATAAAATGGAGTGTAGGGTTGGTGGATCATGTGTTGGATGCGGAGCTCTAGCGATGCCTACAGGGATGCTCGGATTTACTCCGCATTAACCTGTGAGACATCGGCCCAAGTCTCGGCGAATAGTGCGGCTGCGGGGCAAAGACTTCCGAAGTTGGGGTAGCACTGACTCAGTAATGATATGATGTCTGTTTTATTCAAGTCACGTATCTACCCTCAACGGCGGAGTGTCAACTACACCAATTCCCTGCCAACAATCTAGATCATCTAGTTTCCGAAGTAATCGCTCGAGTTTGATTCTCGCATCCCCAATCTCCACTTCCCCCAACTGTTCAAGGTAGGCTGCTCCAATGTCCCGAATCTTGGGGACAAGGCTGCTGCCGTTAGCATCAAATACAGCGCGGGGAAGATGGTACAGGATCTCTAATAGGTCGTCTACAATCTTCTGATGCTCTTGTGCGCTGTTGTCTGTGGGACCGAATTTCTGGAGAATGTTGGAGCGGATGTTGAGGCTTGTTACGAATAAATTGGCGATTTGGACGTCGTGTCCTTCTGTGACATGGGCGGGACGCGATAAACCACCACGCCATCGCAGCTCGGGCGGGAGATTATCCAAGACTTGCTGAGTCTTTCCAAGATATCTCGTGATAGTAATCTGTGGTTCCGTACCCTCGGGAACTTGCTGCACCTCTTGCCAGATGAGGAACAAGTCGCTTAACGAGTTAAGTCCTGGAACATAGGTCGTGTCATCTCCATGCCAAGGTGGCTCGTGACAGCTGTCGGGAGCTTGAGGCTCCATCTGATTGTCTGAAAGAGGAAGCGGCCTTGGAAAGTTCTCGATGCGATCTTGACTAAGTAGACTGATGGGTAGTCTTCCGAAAATATCCGCACTACTGTAATATGCGACTTGATTAGCGCTGCCAAACTCATCCACTAACAGTGCCGAAACATACCATGCACTAGCAAACAATAGCCATATTAGTCTTCTCAAGAGCTGCTGTTCAGCCTCATCGTGCTCATGTATCCGATAATACGCCAGGTACCTGGCCCCTGCAGCCGCCTCGCTCAAGGCGTGATAGGCGCGCATACTGCTCAACCCCGATTTTGTGGTGGCGCTCATGGCTGTCCCGATATTGTACAAGGCGATGCACCTGTCCATGCTAAAAGAGTCTCGGGTAAACTGACTCTTGAGTAGTCCGTGAGCATCAAGGAAGTCGACGCAATAATCTACAGTCACTGGGCCATAGTCACCCCGTGGTAGTGTCGCTTTGGTCGCTGCGCATACGCTGATGACGAGCCCGCAGAACTCGGCGTCAACGTCAGCTACCCCCTGCCCAAGGCGCTGGAGGAACCGGCGACGGAGTAAGATCGGAGCTAGAGGGTGGATCACATTGAACCAGTCCCCTAGCAGATGCATGATGATCGGCTCCGGGGCAAACGCGGAAAGCCATTTGCTACTGAGTCCAGAGCAAGTGCAAGTCGCGGAATGGTTTATATGGCTCAGGACCTGGGGACTTTGAAGTGGTGTTGTTGATTGGCGCGCATCATTGCTTTCGCCTGGTGAGATGGAAACGTTGTTTGGAGAAGGGATTCCTGGAGTCCCTACAACCTGCCTTTGAGCATGTCTGTTCTGCGTCAGTATGACAATACAATTAGTGACATACAAGGAACTGACTTATTTGGAGGTCCACGCTTCCTTCTTGGCCGTTCATGAGTACAGCTCACATTTAGAAACTCGCAGCCTTGGCATCGCTGACAGTTGCTAACATACGTGCACTACCGACATTGTTAGCATATCGACAACGAGGGGTAGACAGTGGCGTTATGGGTGCCATAAGGCTACCGACCCGGATTTTTCTGGCTCTGCAGACATCACAAGCTGCTTGGTTCCGGCGCCGTTGCCCTGGATTTGCTGTCGATGCATCTGCGGAGACAGAAGCAGGGGCGCTCTCGCTTGTGTCAGTCATTGATTCCAAGGCTTTACTGCGGAGCAGTGATGTGAGGGTCTTTGTGAGCGAAATCAAGTCGCGAAAGGAAGAGATAGTCCGAGGAGAATATTCGGATCGTCTCCTCTCTTTTAGAGTCTTCTGTATGGACCAGTTCGCCGAAATATCGGATATACCTCAACAACCTTGCCTGAACAAGAATGGTTCGACTGCTGGTGGTGGCCAAGCTCAGACATTCTTGCCCAATCAAAGCATTGCTTGCTGTGGACCATTGCCAATGTTTTAACCCGTTGTGATTTAGTCTCCCAAACAAACTTCTCAACCTTGTCTTCCCCATGGGGAGACCAGGAAAAGTCTGGCAAACCCGTGCCATTCAAGGACCATGATGCATTACTGTGACTTCCTGTCACGAGACTCATGGCTTGATTTCTGGCTAGTATGTGGCTGTCAAGTATAGACACTCATGCCAGACACTTGTCCTGGATATATAACTACTCGGGGAAGCAGCCAAGATCATCCCTTGATCAACAGCAACAGGTGCTTCAACTCTTTACCAAGTAGCACACTCACCAACACTCTGCCTCATCATGACCTCAAAAGAGACCGATGTTGATATTTCTGAGGAGACTCAGGCTCCTCAGGGCTCAACCTTGCCTTTCTGGAAACAGACTGAGCTGAGGAAGCTGTACTTTATCATGGTCTTTCTCTTCATGGGATCGACTACCCTCGGCTACGATTCTAGCTTACTTAACGGTCTTCAGACAATGGGATCATGGCAGACATGTAAGCCATCTCTCCCAACATCAGTACTACTCTCAGCTGACATGATGATACAGTTTTTGATCACCCTGAAGGAAGTCGACTAGGTATCTTTGGCGCCATGCCCGGTTTCGGAGGTCTCTTTGTTCTCCTCTTCGCTCCATATGTCGCCGATGGACTCGGCCGAAAGAAAGGCACAGCTGTTGGCTGTGTCGTCGTCATCGTCGGCGCCCTTATGCAATGCTTTCCTCAAAAAGGTCACGGAGCACGACGCGACGCGCTATACCTCGTCGGCCGATTTGTCATGGGCTGTGGCTCCAACATCTCCAACGCTACCTGCCCTCTCCTCATCACCGAGATCGCGCATCCCCGACATCGAGGCAAGATCACGACTGTTTACAACACGCTTTGGTATCTTGGGAGCATCATCGCGGCCTGGGTATGCTTTGGAACACTGAGGAACCAGACTGGAAACATCCAATGGGTTCTCCCCACCGGACTGCAGTGCCTCATGCCTGGCATCCAGCTTCTGGCCATCTTTATTGTGCCCGAAAGCCCTCGATGGTTGATCAGCAAAGGACGTGAGGAGGAAGCTCGTAAGATTCTGGTCAAGTACCATGGCAACGGAGACGATAACGACGAGTTTGTCAGATGGGAATATACCGAGATCGTCAACACTATTAGGCTCGAGCGTGAGTCTTCAGACAATGGATGGGCAGAGCTTTGGCGCACTCCAGGTAACCGCAAGCGATGCGGGCTGATTATTGCTACTGCCATCTTCTCTCAGTGCAGTGGTAACGGTCTTGTCTCATACTATGTAAGTGGAGTCCAAGATGTAATGTTGCTGCGAGTGTAAACTGACCTTGACTATAGCTTGCCGCCATTCTGAAAACTATTGGTATTACGGAGTAAGTGGACTTGTATGCGGATTTGCTATCGAGAGATACTAACACGTTCCAGTGCTGTCACTCAAGCATACATCAACGGTGGTCTGACCATCTGGTGCTGGCTTGTCTCCCTCTTCGCCGCCTTCTTTGTCGATCGCGTTGGACGAAGAGTTCTCTTCCTCTTCGCTGGAGTCGGCATGCTTATATCTTTCACTATCTGGACAGCATGCAGCGCCGTCTACGCCAAGACCGAATCATCTGCTGCTGGTATTGCCGTCGTCGCCATGATCTTCCTCTTCTACGGCGTGGCTGGTGCTGCATGGCCCGGATTGACCGTATCTTACACTGTTGAGATCCTGCCATACAACATCAGGGCCAAGGGACTGACCCTCTGCTTCTGCTTTACAGCTCTCTCGGGAGTATTTAACCAGTGGGTGAATCCTCTTGGGTTACAGCAGCTTGCATGGAAGTTTTATTTCGTTTATATTGTCATGTAAGTCACTAACTTGCGCCAACGCATAAACTGGACTAACATCGCTTTCCAGCCTGGTTATTGAGTGTCTCGTCATCTACTTCTTCTTCGTTGAGACAAAGGGTCCTACTCTGGAAGAGATTGCCGTTCTATTCGATGGAAAGAACTCTGCTGCCGGGATTGCCAAAAGTCAAGCGCAGATGAAGAGTGTAGTTACAGAGGTCGAACACGCTTAGGTCATTTCGTTGGTCCAATTGATATTCTTGTGTTGGAGATAGAAACACATATGCAGTTGCAGCTAGTTTCTATTATTGGTACTTGTAGTACGAAGCTACAGTCCAACCTCCTCTACCTAGGTCATGACTCATGAGATAGCAATCCGGACCGATATAGATCCCTTCTTCGTTTGGACTACAATCAAGTCATGATCATATGTGATATCCTCAATCGTTGTCTCATATAGACGCGCCCTGGGGATAACCCGAAAGGCCAGCAAAGCTGCCATTATGTAGACTTCGCAGTAGGCGAGACTTGGAACAGGTTAACACAAACCCTGAAGGTGGACAACATGTGACTTACTTTTCACCAATGCATGCACGACTACCCTTGCCAAAGGCAATCAACAGCTTCTGTAGTTTGAAGTTGGGCTTCCCTCGCTCTAACCATCTCTCTGGTGTAAACTCGTCCGGGCTGGGAAAGATCTCCTTGTCCCAGTGATTGATCATTGAAGTCATACCGATGGGAGTGCCTCTTGGAATCACCCACTCAACGTTACCGTCCTGACTTTTGTACACCAAATCTTCTTCGCGGGCAATTCTGGCTGAACGGTGAGATACACCAGGCATTACACGGAGAGCCTCGTGGATGACGGCCCAGAGGTAAGGACGTTGTTCGAGCTCGGTCCACTTGAGGTTGCTTGGATCGATCCCCTCGAGATCAGCCATCAATCGTCTATATGTCAGTGGCTGAGCGAGAAGATAGTAGGTGATGACCGTCAGAATGGCCTGGTGAAACCTGTGAGTACTAACGTCGTATATCAGATGAAGAGCAATTACTCACGGCAGTAGTTTCGGTTCCAGCTAGGAGAAAATTGAAGCCCTCTCCTGATAATCGATACATGGACTTCTCTGACTCTGGTAGTGATTTAGACTCCATCACGTCCGCGAAAACCCTTCCTCCCTCAGGGTTCTTCAAAGCAGCCGCGATGTATCCAGGAATGACAACATTCATCTGTCTCATGACTGCTTTGATGTCCTCACCTAAATAGTCAGACAGGAACGGAAGAAGCTGAGCCATCTTCCTCGCAAAGACATTATGTCTCATCATATAAGCACTCTGGAAGAAAGACTTGACCCAAGTTGCCAGATTCGGCTCCCAACCATCTTGGGCGATGAAGCCCATAGATTCACCAAAAGCGTACTGAGACATGATATCTGCCGTAAAGCAGTTAAAAGCTTCCTTCACATCAAAGGGCTCTCCACCAGCGTATCGAAGCATCTTGTCGACAGTCATCTGTGCAAATTCTTTCACCTCGCCTTCGAGCTTGAGCATCTGCTGACGAGAGAAATACTTGGATAAAGCTCCTTTCCGCATACGGTGAAGTTCGTGATTGACTGTTGAGAAACCAGTTACAGAAACGGGACCGGCACCTCCTGTGTTTAGCTGGTGCTGCCATTTGTCGCGGATTCGGCCTGGTCCAGCATAGATTTCGTCTGTGAAGTACGGGTCTGAGCAATGTAGTTCATCCGGGTTTATTCGCACAATTGGACCTGAATTATGTTAAAGGATATTCTCCACGGGCAGAACTGTCAAATTTACCATAACTTTCGTGCATTCGACGGATTTCGTGTCCATACCGCCCTACCCGCCACCAATCATGATATGCCTCGTACAGATAGCTTGCTGCAGCAATCTTAGGACCTGGAAAGCGGTACAAAGGATGTAATGGTGAAACATTGTAAACTGCCAGTAGCATGCGATAAGCAACCCAAGCAGTCAGCAGATATGCAATGGTCTGGAATAAATCAGCGGCTGTAATGTTGGCCGGCGACAATACTGCCTTTTGCTCCATGCTGATGAGAATTTGTAAGACGAAAGTGAGAGCAGCCAGGAACTGGGCTGACCGGAGGGGTTTATATCACCGACAGAATGGATATATGATTTCAGAGGTCCCCATTTTTATGCTTGAAAATGGGGCAGCGTTTCATTCAAAGATCGATCATCGGTTGTATCTTCACCCTTTGAGTTAGGTATTCCGAGCCCCCCTGTAAACTTATGGAGTGATGAATCCTTTAGATCTTTGCCTTGAAGAATTTTCACTATTCTGGAGATTTACGATAAGGGATGTTATAAAATTTAATCTAGAATATTTAAAAAGCCTGTGGTGATATAGGACGATAGGTATAGCTAGCAATTCAAGTACAGCTTCAAATCTAATATGCATAAAGGTTGAAAGAATGACTGAGAGCGGAAGAACAACAACAAAAGACAGGCAAAATAAGCAAAACCAAGAAATACTACGCCATCGACTATAGCAGGTTGTTGAGGCTGCTGCAACCAGGAGCTGCATTTTGCAGTTGTGGTTGCTTAAGCAGTGGTCATAGCAACCATTTTGGATTCCACCATATCCCGTAATCTCAGTGATCGAAATCAGACACGTACAGCAGCATCAAATGCACTGTTCGCGGAAGTTCCAGTCATTGAACTGAATCCGCTACAGAACCCTGTAGCCCTTTCATAATGGATGGCAACGCAGCTAGGAAAGATAGCACAGAAATACACGCACTGGTTGAAACTGGCTGCCGGAACTGTTCCTACCGATGTACCGCCTGTGATAACGCTGTTACAATAGAGATCAAAGTTGACACTCTGGACAGTGTATGGACTGCTTGCGCTTTCACACTGACTCGCCGGTGCTGCAGTAGTTGTAGTCGTGGTGAGATCTGTAGTGGTGTCTGCGGTACTGGCCTCAGTAGTAGATGTGATCTCTGTTGTAGACTCTGGCAATGTCGTCGATGTGTCTGAAGTTGTCTCTTCAGCACTTGAAAACGTACTTGAGCTATCTGATTCTGATAGGGTCGTCAACAAGTCTGAAGTTGTCTCTTCAGTGTTTGACAATGCACTTGAGCTACCTGACTCTGACGAGGTCTCTGAGGTTGAGCCAAAGGTTTCAGAGGTCGTATCGGTTGGCCCATCTGACGTGATGGTGAGCAGACTTGTAACCTCTTGCTCAGTAGAGGTAGATGCCTCAGTAGTTAATTCGTTGGAGAAAATGGATGACTCGATGGTAACAGTAGAATCGACAAGCTCGGAAGAAACAATGGTGGATGTTACAACGCCGAATGTCTGTGAGGTTGAGGTAGATGTATCAACATCCCGAGACGAAACGGTGGTAAAGGCTTCAGAAGTAATGGTTGAAGCAGATGAACTTATCGCTCGGGAAGAAACAGTGGAATATGCTCCAGTACCGGATTCGGAAGAAAAGGTGGATGGTACAGAGCCGAAAGTTTCCGAAGAGGCCAAGGCAGATGTGTCGACCATCGGGGAGGAAGCAGTGGTGACGACCTGGGAGGAAGCAGTGGTAAATGCTTCAGAACCAGATGTTTCGGCAAAGGTACTACTTGATTCAGCAGAGCTCAGAGAATTGATCTCTATAGATACGGCCGTTTCTGCTGTTGTAGGCTCTCCGCTGCTGACACTTTCGGAACTGACAGTCTCTATTGTTGTTGCCTCAGCTGTTGTTACCCCAGTTGTGACTGGTAAAGCAGAGGTAGAAGTCTCAAAACCCACAAGCCGACCGTTTTGACATTGCGTAACTGAATTTTGATTAGCATCCGACATGGCAAAGGCACTTGGGCTATTCTCACTATTATAGACACCGAGAGTAACTGGGACGCATCCAGGAGGACTAGCACTAAAGGTGATGTATACTTGGCCACTGGAGTCCTGACAGAAACCTGCCTCGCCATTCGGCAGGCCTGAGTTCCTGAAAAAGAGTGTTCGGCCAGTAGTTCCAAAGGTTCTCGTGATGGAGCCCTGGACAAAAGAGTCTCCATCTTGGACACCCAGCGCCTTGTAATCCTCACCAGTGTAAGACGTCGGCAAACCGTTAACAAAAAGCTGACCTTCAGTCAAGTTGAAGGTCAAAGCAAAGGTACAAACATCAGGGTTATTGGCGCCAACAAAGCCTCCGATTTCTCGTTTCTCAATATCGCGTTTCTGATTACTGGATGCCTGGACGAGGAAGATGACCGATCGTCCCGGTGGTTCAACAATACCGGTGGAGGTGGGAAGGGCGGAAGAGGTTATCTCCGTTGCAGATAGCGAAGTTGTATCAGTAGGCTCGGTCAAGGATTCAATTGTTGGACCAGAGGATGGTACCTCAGAATCAGTTGGTGCCTCGGTCGGTGCTACACTTAACGTCGACATGTCAAAGTCAAGTGCAGACGTTGTTCCAGTTTCCGAAGCAATAATGCTCTGATCATCTGTGTCTGGCACACTATCAATACTAGTTCAACGCAAAAGTAGCAAGTAGAAAGACTTCATACAGGAGGCCGTTGCAGTTGAACTGTTTCCGAAAAACGTCTGGTGGCTCGATGGCGACGAAGCGGGCTGACCAGATATCGGGACAAGATAGGTAGATAGATATGTAATGCACCATGTATCCATAATCATTGAAGGATATTCGGCTGCCGAAGCTATGCCTACATACCCCAAAAGAGTGGTTGCAACAATGTAACTCTTCATTATTTCTATAGTGTTTCAAGAAAGCTTATGATATCTAACAGAGAATAATGTCCTAGGCAGGAAATTGCCAAGCTTTTAAGTACAAGGTCGTTGAGGAGCGTGTCATCCTGCATGTCATCCTGGAATTGAAGATTGGTACTACTTAAGAACATTATACTGAAGGGGCTTGGCATGTGTCCTAGGTCGCCCACAGCGAAGTAATGGTTATAGAGAATCGGGCGCAGAATGTTTACTTTAGTGGAGAGTGAATGTCATTGTGGTATGAAAGTTTAAAATTAATCATTCCAGACCTGGTAGATTATTTCTCCCTTACATGCCTAGACCCACGCTCAGGGTATGAGTTACCTAACTTTTTTATTAGAAAAGCATTTAAGAATATTTAAATAAATATTTAAAGCAAAAGTAGTATTTTTATAAGTAGGGATCGAGTTTAATATAATTTTGTTTTCCTATACAGCCTGTAGCACTATCTGCCTAAAGCCCTTTATCCGGAAAGCGGCCCGAACAAGTCTTGTTATGCAGGGGATTTGTAGGCTATACTGCAGTTCCACAGAGGGGTTTACTAATTTTCGGGGTTGATGAAGTGAGACCTCCCTATGAAATCATGCAATTACTATTCAAGGTGGTATAGCCTCTTAGCAGCCTCTGAAATTGTATCTTATCACGTCGCACACAGTCACAATGTCTCCTGGAAATGCCACTGCTCCCGAAATGGCCAAAATGCCAACATCTGACGTTGTGTTCCCTTTGCATGAGTTCGACGACTCCCCTATCAATCGGTATATGCAACACTGGACATTGCGCTTCGATGCAGTCCTTGACACGCAGAAGCTGTGCGCAGCTCTCACGCATCTGCTCAGCTTGGGCGATTGGAGAAAATTAGGCGGCCGCTTGCAATTCAACAAGGCCGGCAAGCTTGAGATCCATGCACCAAGATCATACAGTCATGAGCGTCCGGCATTTCAATTTTCAGAAGAGATTTTCTCAGTCAACACTGAGGATCATGCAATTGCGAAAAGCCTCCCAAGAGCAAGAGGCAAGGCCGAACTGTTCCCTGGAATCACTTCGCAATTTAACCCATTGACCCTTGGACCTGAGTGGGCGCTTGACCTTTCTGAACATGTTCGTCGCCAAGAGCCCATTATTGGCGTTCACATAGCTCTCTTCAAAGATGCAACACTGGTCAGTATCCGCTGGGCTCATGTTGTATGTGATTTTATGGGGATCAAAGCTCTAGTCCTCGCATGGTCGATGGACCTTCACGGACGCTACGACGATATCCCGCCCTTCATGGGCGCTTACGAAGACCCTCTGAGGGATATCGGATCTGAGCCGCCCAAAGAGCCTTACGCTCTGAAGGGTATACAACTGAGCCCTGAAGCTTTCAAAAAGACGTACGAAACATACTTGGAGCACGTCGCGAGATACCCAATATCGGTGCGACGCATGCTCGTCCTACCAGACGCTACCCTGCAGAGGATCAAGATGGACTTTGTCGGTGGCCACGATTCGGACAAACTCCAAGTCATTCCAAAGGGAGCCCTCTTTAATGGGCAATTTGTAAGCGACGCCGATATTTTAGCTGCGTGGGCAGCACGGGTCTGCTGTGGTATTCTTCCTGCAGTGGATCGTCCCGTTCATGTGATGGGCATGTACGAGGCGAGACACTGTTTACCTGAGACATTCCCTCAACGCAGGGACAAGCCTGACTCGAGCCCTGTATTCGTCGCCAATGCAACTTTCTCGACCTCTACCAACACCACGCTTCGAGCCCTTCGGCAGCAGCCACTAGCGAGAACGGCCCTCCTAGTGAGGGAGTCCGTGGCGACGCTGACCAAGGCCCCCCAAGTGCACGCGCAGCTCCATCTCCTGCGGGAGTCTTATGCGAAGGATAAAGAGAACCCGCCCGTCTTTGCCGCCCAAGACGCCTTTATCCTGGTCGTGTCCAATTTCAGTAAAATGGGGTTTTTCGACTCCATTGACTTCTCCCCCGCTGTCATTGCGCCCGCCACAGTTGGTCATGGGAAGTCTCCGGGCAAGCTTGCATGGCACCAGTGGACTTCGCTGGAGCACAATACGCACATTCGCAACATGTTCCAAGTTGGTGGCAAGGATGGCCAGGGCAATACGTGGATGATGGCGATCTTGCCGCCCGAGACGTGGTCCGTGGTGGAGGAGCATTTAGCCGACCTCTCGGGTGTTGGACCTAAGAAGCCAAGCAAGTTGTAGGATCTGGCTTATGTGAGGCACAGTTCTACGGCTCTTGGGCTGCTGACCAATAGTTCGTGGGATATATGTCTGAGACCCATCTTTTGCCCCCATTCTAGCTGATGTAACCCCACGATCCTTCCGCCAATAGGTAGCTTTCAGTTACCATTGGCAGGTTAAATGCTTTATTACTTATCTTCTTCCGAGTTGAGCAATCATGATTCATCTGAAGAGCCTTGAATCGTACTATAGTGGAGGCTCATGGTTCCATGATCCTACGCCTGCCCATAAGGAGCCAGTGATTCCGACTTTACTCTGATTGACACAACACCCATCAACTAGCCGCGCCGCCTCCAGATCTTGGAGATGATCTCATGTGGGACGAACTTCGGATCTTGATAATTGAATGCCGACTAATTTAGCCTATTATTGTGTTACGATGGACGAAACAGCGATAGCTAGGGCTCGTGAGACAGAAGGAAGTTTTGTTTCGGCAGGGACGGGACGAGCCTGAATCCTTCGAAGAGGGGAAACCCCTGGCTTTCAAAGTAGATAGATTGCAAAGTAGATAAATGTCCTATTGAAAAAAGCTATAGTTATAGAGTGCGAGGACAGAAGCGGTGATACAAGTAGACCGTTCTGATAGTTCTTTCCATATCACCAAGTCTGAAGCCATCAAGCCATCGTCGCACCAACGTCATGTCTCGAATCATGAACCCTCCAGCCCCAATCGCCATCATCGGTGTCGGTTGTAGGCTTCCTGGTGGAGCTAACAACTTAGACAAGCTATGGGAATTGCTGTCGGAGAGCCGCAACGGGCAGACAGAGATTCCCAAAGATCGCTGGAACGCAGATTCGTGGTATGATGCTTACCCAGATGCCAAGCAGTCTATGGTGACCAAGCACGGGTATTTCCTTCAGGATGATATTTCCCAGTTTGATGCAAAGTTCTTCGGCATCTCTAGTGCGGAAGCAAATTCAATGGATCCGCAACAGCGTCTCTTTCTCATGACGACGTATGAGGCTCTCGAAGACGCTGGTATTCCCGTCGAAAAGCTGCGTGGCTCCAACACTGGTGTGTATGCCAGCATCTTTGAGAGGAGCTACGACCGCATTGGACACAAAGACCTGTCTACTATTAGCAGGACACACCTGAACGGAACAGGAGAGTCTAGTAGGCCAAGCCAATATAGCTGACCAATATTACCTGTACTTGTCGCTTACACAAATCAGTTCTATCAAACCGGGTATCGTACTGTTTCGATCTGCGGGGTCCTTGTATGACGATCGACACTGGCTGCGTATGACATTCCAGAACGGACATGTAACACGAATTCTTGACTGACTTTGCGTAGTCTGGAAGTCTTGTCGGCTTGCATCAAGCATGTCACAGTCTTCGATTGGGCGAGTCGAATCTCGCCTTGGTTGGTGGCTCGCAGCTTGTCATTCAACCAGATGTTCTAAGCATTAGTAAGTTGTCTTTTCCATCCGCACTGCATGGGACTCGCAAGCCAGACACGAATGCCTTTCTGATATTCATGTAGTGAGCGGTATGGGAATGCTTAACCCAGATGGCAAGTCATATGCCTTTGACTCGAGAGGCGCTGGATATGGACGCGGTGAAGGCGTCGCGACAATGGTCCTCAAGCGGTTGGACCACGCACTCAAGGATGGGTAAGTCATGGATCCTTGGTAACTTCTTGACGTGTTGACCAGAACGATAGTGACCGAATACACGCCATCATTGCTAATTCGGGGATGAATCAAGACGGCAAAACGCCCGGCCTGAATACCCCAAGCAGTGAGGCGCAGGCAGCGCTCTCGCGCCGTGTATACCAAGAGGCTGGGCTGAATCCCGCTAATACGCCCTACGTCGAGGCACACGGCACTGTAAGTCTGTTGGTGAGTCAATAGAAGGATCAAGCTAAGATGAATGAATAGGGAACACAAGCGGGTGACCGCGAAGAGATCGCGTCCATATCCAAGGTCTTCTGCGAAGAGTCTGGTAGGACAAATGACCTATACGTCGGTTCAGTCAAGACGAACATCGGCCATCTCGAGGCTACTTCTGGCATCGCCGGTTTATTGAAGTCCATACTCATCCTCAAGCACGGTGAGATTCCTGCGAATCTCAACTTTATTAAGCCAAAGCCGTCTCTGAAGCTCTACGAGAAGAAGATAAAGGTAGAGACTTCATATTCATGAAACTAAGTACAGGGCGCCCTAACATTTCAGTAGATCCCGAGTGAACTTACAAAATTACCAACGCCACAGCACAATGGACCTGCTCGAGTATCAGTCAACTCCTTTGGGTACGGAGGGACTAACTGCCATGTTATCCTTGAGGCTCCAGGTTCAGGACAACAGCTTAATGGGAATCACAAGAATGGGTACTCCACTCATCACAATAACCATGAGTCATGTGAAGGAGCTACTAATGGATCCTTGGCCACTAAATTGGCTTCTTTGAACGGATCTTCACCTACTCATGAGATCACCACTGATGCCACCGACTCTGCTCCGCAGTTGTTTGTCTTCAGTGCATCAACGGAGAAGGCTTTACTTTCGACAGCAGAGAATATCAAGCAGTGGGCAGTTACCCATCTACTGAATGCTAAGACTCTGCGCAGTCTTTCCTGTACTCTCGGTCTTCGCAGGTCTGTTCTTACATTCCGCCGAGCTATCGTCGCATCGACGTCGGTGGAGCTGCTGGAAGAACTTGATCAGGCGGTTCATCCGAAGAGAGCGACCACTCTTGCACCGCTCACTTTTGTCTTTTCTGGACAGGGAGCGCAATGGCATGCGATGGGTCGTGAGCTCATCAAGTCCTCACGATGCTTTCGTCAGTCAATGATGGCTATGGAGGATACTATACATCGGGAAGGAGGCTCTTGGAGTCTCATTGACGAGCTGCTCAAAGCCGAGAGTGAGTCACGGATCGGCGAGGCTGAAATATCCCAACCTGCAACAACAGCTATTCAGATTGCGCTTGTGGATTTACTAGATAGCTTTTCTGTAAGGCCCAGCCAGGTTATTGGCCACAGCTCTGGTGAAGTTGCTGCTGCATATGCTGCTGGTGCCTTGAGCCGAGATAACGCTATCATTGTGTAAGTCAACTCTACTACCTGCGGGATGATGTAGCTAATTTCTCATAGTGCCTATCATCGTGGCGTTGCCTCCTCAATGGCCAAGGCAGCGACTGTAGTGCCTGGTTCCATGATGGCTGTCACGCTCGGAGAGGCCGAAGCTCAGCGTTACATTGATAGAGTAACAAGTGGAACTATCAGTGTAGCCTGTGTCAACAGCCCAGAGAGCAGTACAATCTCGGGAGACTCAGCTGCCGTTGAAGAGTTACAGTCTCTACTTGACGCCGAGGGAATCTTTGCCCGCAAACTCAAAGTTGATACTGCTTATCACTCGCATCACATGCGGCGGATCGCACAGGATTACCATAAGGCGATGCAAAATGTCGAGTCCTCTGACGTCCAGAGCGGTATTACATTCTACTCAAGCGTTACCGGTACAACCAAGTCAACTGCATTCGGCGCCGACTACTGGACAGACAACTTGGTATCCCAGGTCAAGTTCAGCCAGGCATTGGCTTTGCTGCGGGATGATCAACTAAGAAATGAGCCGGGGATGTACACGAGTGTTTTCATCGAAATCGGCCCCCATTCAGCTTTGGCAGGCCCTTCTCGTCAAACACTGACACCACCAGGAGGCGTAAAGTTCAGATTTGAATACCTTTCTGCCCTCGAGCGCAACAAGAACGCTATACAGACAGTCTTGTCCCTCGTCGGTAAGATGTTTGAGCTGGGTCTCAAGATCGATCTAGAAGCCGTTCTCAAGATGACCGAAGAACAAGAACCTGAAATCATCCGGGATTTGAAATCGTATCCTTGGGATCTCGCATCATTCTGGCACGAATCAAGACTGAGCAAGGCTCACCGTTTTCGCAAGTTTCCACCGCATGATTTACTGGGCCTGCTCGATCCAGCTAGCACTGTTCAAGAGCCACGCTGGAGATACCTCATCGACTTGGATACTTTGCCATGGCTACGCGACCATGTAGTCGAGGGCTTTACATTATATCCAGGAGCAGGATATCTTACTATGGCTATCGAGGCGATGAAGCAGCTTACGCAGCTGAGACATGGCCAGCGGTCAATTTCAAGATTCATGCTTCGTGATGTGATCATTTCAAAATCCATCATCCTCAATGAGTCGGACAATGACGAGCAGTCTGGCGAAGTTGAGGTGCAGCTCAGCATGTCCACGTCACATCAATACGAAGGCAGTCGCTGGGAAGTGTTCCGAATCTGGTCATATGATAATGCCAACGAATCATGGACCGAAAATTGCTCAGGCGAGATTACGATCGAATATGAAAACACCGAGGACGATGAGGTGAATGGGACAGGGGAATCAGACCTACGTACGCAGGAGTCGATGCAATTCCTTCACGATGCTCGACTGAGCTGTGATATGGAAATGACAAAGGCCGAGTTCTACGAGTTCGCCAAACAGACCGGCAACCAATGGGACGGTGCCTTCAGTCCAATCGCTTCTCTCAAATATGGCAACAAACAAGGTCTTCTCGATATCATCATTCCAGACGTGGCTGCTTTGATGCCATATCGCTCCTTCAGACCTCACGTTGTTCACCCAATTACCCTAGACGCTGTCCACCAACTTAGTGGGATGCTTTTCAAGA
This sequence comes from Fusarium sp. NRRL 25184, assembly GCA_013755755.1. Lineage (NCBI taxonomy): Eukaryota > Fungi > Ascomycota > Sordariomycetes > Hypocreales > Nectriaceae > Fusarium > Fusarium sp. NRRL 25184. The sequence goes on along the minus strand of JABSSZ010000606.1, from coordinate 21,661 downwards.
AGTTTGTGTCCAACGCTCCTTGTGTGCCTACCAAGATTACCCGGTTGGAAATTGATGCCAACATCTCGACACGGCCAGGCAATAGCTTAACTGCCGCCATGCAAATCGAACCGGATGGACCAAAAGCATCTACAGGTCAATCTTGGGTGTTCCAAGAGGAGGCGGATGGCCAGCTCAGACCAGTCATCAAGCTTGTGGTCAATCTCAGAGCCATCGGCGAGGCGCATCAAGATGAGAACCGACCATTTGTTCATGATAAAGTAAACCGGCTCGAATGGAACCTGGACACAGACTTTATGACGGAAACCTCATTCTCTCACTTCCTCTCTGTCACATTGGGCTTGGATGAGAACATGACATATAATTACGAAGGCAGCAAAGTATCTGCCGTCGAAGCCGAAGAGAGCTTCCGTGTGGCTGACCAGGCAGCATCCATCTGGATTCGAGATGCACTCAGCTACGTCGAGGCCAACATCGTTGAGATCACGAGCCCTCATCTTGTCAAGTATCTTGGATGGATGAAGAAGTGGGTCAACTCTGAATACTACAGCCAGATCATGTCAGGCGTAAGCGTCGAGGATGAGGTCAACATACTGCAGCGTATCGAATCCCTCACCAATGCACCCGAGCTGCAACTACTTGCACGTGTCGGCAGAGCTCTTCCCGGAATTCTAAGCGGTACATCCGATGCCTTGAGTGTTATGCTGGAGGGGAACCTCCTGATAAGGGCTTACGAGGGTGGAACCTTCAGCGGTGACTACGAAGCTGCGGTTGCATATCTTCAGCTTCTCACATTCAAGAATCCACGACTTCGCTTTCTGGAGATTGGCGCGGGGACGGGCGGCTGTACAAAGCGACTTCTCGGTGGAATTGCCGGTGGTGAAGGCCTTCCCATTGGGCAGTACACGTATACGGACATATCAAGCGGCTTCTTTGAAGAGGCTCGGAGGACCTTCGCCGACTGGGAGTCTTACATGGACTTCAAGACGCTGGACGTGGAAGGCGATCCTCTCGCACAGGGCTTCCAGCCTGAATCGTATGATGTTATCGTGGCATCCAATGTTCTACATGCGACAAGGCGAATGGATGTCACGATGGAGCATGTGCGAAAGCTTCTCCGTCCCGGCGGAAGCCTCATCCTGGTCGAGAACTCACCGAAAGGCGCAGTCATCGGTCTCATATTTGGCACCCTCTCTGGATGGTGGGCTCATGAGGACGAGTTCCGAGAGGACACTGCGCTGATGTATAGAGAGCAATGGGATACGATACTATCAAGGAACGGCTTTGGTGGAATACATGTTGCGCGCAACAGCATGATGGTTTCCAAAGCTGTGGTCCCGTTGACCAACGGACATACCACGGGAAACAATAAGATTGTACTCATCAAAAATGCAGCTGATGATAGGATTGTCGAGATTTCCAAGCACATCAAGTCAACTTCGGCAGATGTTCAGATAAGCGAGTGCACTTGGGATCGAGTAGATATGAGCGAGGACACGCTCTACTTGGTCGTTGATCGCGCCGAAACGCCTCTACTCCTCGACCCTCAGCCTCAACTATTCACAACACTCAATGCTCTTCTTGCCTCAAAGGCCAAGATACTCTGGGTTGTCATTCAAGATACTCCCGATCCAGTGTCCACTGCATACAAGGGCGTAGTAAATGCTTTTATACGAGTCCTCCGCCGCGAGAGTGGCAACACTGGGTTCGTCACGCTCGACATCCGTGATCCTGCCCTCGTTCCGGAGGTAGTCGGGCACACAATAACTGGGGTCTTGCAAAAGTGCTTCTGGCCAGGGAATCATGATGAAAAATCTCTGGAGCCTGAATTTGCGTACGAGAATGGCCGAGTATTGATTCCCCGGGTATTGCCAGATTCCAGGTTTTTGAAATGGGCTCGTAGCAGCTGGAATGATTCCACTACAACCCAGACGGAGACTGCTATTCATCAAGGTGACCGGGCTCTTAAGCTTGAAGTTGCTACTCCCGGCTTGCTAAGCTCTCTTCGATTCGTGGATGGTGACTTGTTGCTAGAGTTAGGAGTTGACCAGATCGAGGTCAAACCCGATGCCTACGGGGTCAACTACAGAGATCTGTGCGTGGCCCTCGGACAAATGAATTCCGACACGCAAATGGTCGGTGAATTCTCTGGCGTCGTGACAGACGTTGGCAAAGAGATGAGGGACTCGTATCAAGTGGGAGACAGGGTCATGGGCTTTGGTGCTCAGCCATATAGCAACCTGTCACGCGTCAACGGATACCACGCCCACAAGACTCCCAACTGGATGAGCAACACTGCAGCAGCATCAATATCCTACGCATATGTGACGGCGTACCACTGTATCAAAAGCCTGGCCAACCTCGAGAAAGGACAATCTATTCTCATCCAGTCTGCATCCGGAGTTGTTGGGCAAGCGGCAATTCAACTTGCCCAGTATATTGGAGCCGAGATCTTCTGTACGGTCGGAAACCGCGAGAAACGGCAATTTCTCGTAGACACTTACGGCATCCCGGAGACTCACATATATTCTAGCAGGTCTGGTTCCTTCAAACCGAGTATCATGCGTCTTAGTGGCGGGGAGGGTGTGGATGTCGTGCTCAACACATCAATGGGAGAGATGCTTAGGGGGAGCCTCGACTGCGTCAAAAGCTTAGGCGTATTTATTGATCTGGACAAGAGTGAGATGCAAAAAGCCTCTCTTCTGAATATGGCTGCATTCGAAAAGTCAATCACATTCCATGCCTTTGATCTGATGACTCTGGCTACACGAAAGGCCGACCAGATATACCGCGTTCTTGTTGAAGTCGTCAAACTCATTGGGTCTGGTGTACTTTTTCCGACAGAACCAGCCACGGTGTATCCCATCGAGCAGGTCGAGGATGCTTTCCGCCTTATGGGTGCGAGAAAACACATAGGGAAAGTTGTTCTCGTCACACAGCCTGCTTCAAGAGTCAAATGTCTACCAGCGAAACCAACACCGCTCCGACTCCGGAAAGATGGAACTTATATCGTGGCAGGCGGTCTCGGCGATCTACCTTCGCGGATCTGTCACTTTTTCGCTGCCCATGGAGCCGGACATATTGTCTCCCTCTCTAGGCGCACCATCGACGATGAGACGAGACGCAAGCATATCGCAGCAGTGGAAACGCATGGTGGGCAGCTCCACCTACTGAAATGCGACATCACGGATGAGGAGCAGATGAGGAGTGCTGTCTCATTGTGCAAGGCGCTACCTCCGGTCAGAGGCGTTGTGCAGGGCGCTTTGGCATTGAGGGTAAGTCACTGTTATCCATATTGATGAGCATAATATTCTGACATTTCTAGGATCGAACCTTTTCTCAAATGACTGTCGACGAATGGAAGCAGCCACTTCAGCCCAAGATTGTTGGAACCATCAATCTAGACAGGTATTTCGCCAGCCCGGACTTGGCCTTCTTCGTGGCACTGTCATCTATTGTGTCAGTGATTGGCAAGTCTGGCCAGTCGAATTATGCAGCTGGAAATGGCTTCCAAGATGCCTTTGCACGTGCTCATACCAATCACCCGCATACTCAGTATGTCTCCCTCAACATTGGCGCTGTCTCGATTGATGCCCACGGCGCTTTGGAGGCGTCCCAGAATGAGACCACAATCAGTACTATCAAGGCAAGTCTCCGACAAAACAGTGTCATGGACATCTCTTTTGACGAGTTCTTTGCAAACTTCGAGTACCTGATGACAGATGCTGCGCGGAAAGATGGCCTTCACCAATCAATCCAGGGAGTAACGCGCCAATCAATGATGGAAGCCAACGACGAGTATCTGCTCGACAACCCCATTTTCAGCCAATTGCAACATAAACAGGAGCAAAAGACCAGTAGCGCCACCAAAAGTGACAAGGTCGACTTTGCAGATGCACTATCCCGTGTCAAGACCATGGTCGAGGCCGAGCAGCTTATTCAGAACGCTGCCCTCGCCAAGTTTGTTGTCTTCCTCGATCGGCCTGTGGAGGAAATTCGGGTCGACCAGTCGTTGGCCACGATTGGACTGGATTCTCTTGTCAGCATTGAGTTAAAGAATTGGATGGTTCGCACATTCCAGGTCAATCTACAGACATCAGAATTGAGTGGTGCCGGGAGCATCACGGCCCTCACAGCCACAGTTGCCTCGCGATCGAAACTGATTCCTGATGAGATCCGCCAATCACGCCAGAAAGAAGCTGGCTCTGTCATAGAAGAAGCATCTTCGTCGAAACGCGAGCAGGCTGAGACTAATCACGGCTTGTATTGCTGCCGGACATGCAAAGATTTACCCCGATACCCTCTTGTCGACCTAGACGAGGCCATTACGGACCTTCTCAACAGCGTCGGTCATTTTGCTCACACTCGAGAGGAATACGAAGAGCTCAGCCGTAAAGCTCACGCTCTAGCAGCCCCAGATAGTCTTGGCCGTAGACTCTACAATGAACTGCGTGTCAAGGCTGATGATCCCAACGTAGAGAGTTGGATCGCCGACCTACTTCTCAAGGCACTACATCTCAAGCGTCGATACCCACTTGCACCCTTTGGAAACTTCATGGGTACGCACTTTGACAGCCCGACAGTCCACACCCAGGCGGAGCGGGCGGCTATACTCACTACAGCTTTGTATGAGTTCAAGGCCGACCGTGATGCTGGCAGGCTCGAGCCTGACTTCCTCGGTACCAGAGCTAATTGTGGGCACTCGTTATCCTGGCTTTTCAATGCCGTAAGAGAGCCAAATGTCGACTGTGACAAAATGATGCAGTACCCGGGCAATGAGTACGTTGCCGTGTTGCGAAGAGGGCATCTATTCAAAGTCCCGCTCAAGTATGCAGAGACAACAGTTTCATACGACAAGCTGAAATCAACCTACCAAGCAATCCTCGATTTAGACTTGAAAGACAGATCTTGGGCTGGGATGTTGACCACTGACAATCGTGATTCATGGGGTCTGGTAAGTGGCATTTTGTGCTTCAACTTGAAATTGAACTAACAATTCCGTAGAATCGGCAGAGACTGCTCTCTTTGGACAGCAGGAATGCAGTTTACCTCGAAACCATAGAAGCGTCTGTATTCGTCCTGTGTCTTGACGACAATAGCCCCATCACGCGTGCGGACCGAGTGCACTCGGGCTACATCGGAGACTCTTTTAATCGCTGGCACGACAAATGCACCCAGATCATTGTCACCGCCAATGGGCGCTCGGCAAGCATCTTTGAGCACTCCATGATTGATCTCATGACGGTTTCTCAGCTTTCCCAGAGGCTCCAGAACGCTATCAACGGTCTTGACCCTGGCAATGCTGCAGCAAGCGACCTTACCATTGCTGTTGACCCAGCTAGCCTCGAGGAGATCCCCCTAGTGACTACAGAAGATATTGATAGCCGCATTGAAACCCTCCGCCAAGACTACCTTGCTATCACATCCACGAAACAATACGTCCCGCATCTCATCAACTCTTTTGGCAAGACGCTGCTGCTCAGTCACTCCGCACCCATCAAGGCAACTGTTGACCTAACAATCCAGCTCGCCAGTCGGCTGTACTTTGGCTACCTGCCCGCAAGTTGGGAGACCGTATCAACAGCACACTTCCACCTCGGTCGCCCAGAAATAGTGCAAGTGGTTTTAAAGTCAGTAATAGACTTTTGCGACGCCGCCCTTGACGATGCTGTGCCCCGTAGCGAGGCTCGTGCCAGACTCATACAGGCAGCACGCGAGTGTAATGCGCAGATCGCCAAGGGAACCGAGGGCCGCAACTACTTCCGACTGATGGATGTGATAGAGGTCATGGCACAGGATCAGGCGGATGAAGAGATGCCAGAGCTGTTCTCCGACCCTGTCTGGAAGAGGGGCTATCCTCAACTGATTATGCAAACCATGGTGGAAACAAAGCTAGCGGAAGATCCGGGCTTCACCATGCCGCACCCAGAATCTGTCTGGATGAATTATACCGTGTTCGATGACTCGTGAGTCCGATGAACAGGCTGCTGCCATGAGAATATGTACTAACAGACAATAGGGTTGAAGTGTGCTTTGTCAGTCCAGTCAAGAGTGCAGACCGTTTTGGAGCGGCTTTAGATCGGGCAGCAGAGCTTGTAAAGAATATTGTTTCAGTATAGAATGTATAAAACTTATCTCTTATAAACTAAAATACTTTAAAGCTTTAATATTTTTTTTTATATCATTTTCAATCTATTTAAAATCTACTCTGGGAACAGGTATGTATCGCCATGACCAAGCGCAATGAATCACGATTACTCAATTGAGCATGATATCAGGCAGCTTCAGACCTAAATGACCAGACTACGGACGAGAATAGAGGTCGAATCCATGGAATGATCATTCTTGATACCCCTCACTTCCGAGCCGGAGTCGCACAGTGGGCTATACTGTCTGCTAGGACAATATCTGCAACCGGACACAAGATCAAGTGTGCCAAAACAGCTCAGATTCAGGACTGGTCGGACCTCACAGAAGATATTCAGAATATCGCGAAGATGCAGACTCGGTTTCAAGACATTTTTACAGGACGATTACATCAGATAAGATTGGCATTTTGCTTTGCGCGGTTACCTGACCCTCAAACTCAGCTCGTAATTACTCTATAACAAACACTTTCTCTTATACTGGCTGACTAAAACTTAGGCCATATCCCCCCTGTGGTGTATTCTCCCTGGCGCTGAGCCAATTAGATTTCAGGGATGCCATTTCGACATGATGAAACTCAGGTCTCAATCATCTGATGCCCTCTCTATCATCAAAGGCTTGATTGAGGAGTGGACCCCCAATCCGGTTATAAGAACCAGCACTCTCAAAGTTCTTATCGCGGAAACTCACAAGGGGAAGACGACTATCCGAGGGGGTCGTATTTATGGCTTCCAAGAGGGCGATATCTACGACTTGGAACCATTTAATACCCTCGGTGAAATTCGAGCTAGTACTAAGCCTGTGTGGTGCAGGATTGGAAACGTCCTTGGATTTACTGCTGATGCGATTCCAATTGATGAAGATGTTCTTCCTTTTGAGCGGGCACTCGCTCTTCCTTACGAGCGTCATATTCCCTGGCGAGTTTCATTGCAAGGGGATCTCCAAAGAATCCGTGAGCACTTAACCAGTAACAAATTATTTCAAGTCTCTGATCAAGATTCTGAATCAAATGGGAATACTTGTCTAAAGTTTCATCAAGATGAGGACAAAGTTATCTTATATGGCCGACATGTGTTATCTGATTCAAATGTGCAACTTGGTACAGGTCAGATACATAGCGACTCTGATATTAGTAGGCTCTTTTCAGAGGCAGAGATATTTATTCATGGCCAACACATCATTTCGTTCGAGTCGGGTAGTGACGCTGAAGCGTTTAATCCATCCATCGACATTGAGATTGGACTAACCCATGGCGGGAACAGGCAAAGGCTGAATATCACCCAGAATAAGTAAGTATTCACTGCTCGGTATATGTGTCATCTTTACTAAACACTGCTACTAAGGCTCAATGATGATATCTGGGATGGCCAAAGTGTTTATATTTGCTTGACAAATAAAGAACAGGACACAGATAACGAACTGTACATTTCGGTATTAAGTATCGATGCTACGGGTCACACTTCACTCATAACACAGGCATGGAAAGGGGGAGTTCGTCTTTCGGTTACGAAGCCTCGCATAATGCTTGCGGGAAACTCACTCCCCCTCCAAGGATTACCAGTCACATGGCCGAAGTCAGTCCCGAGACAAGGGTCTCTTAAAGAAACGCTTGTCTTTGTAATGACAGAGAACAAGATTGATTTACAATTCCTTGACACAGAATTTCTTCAGGAGAGTGGTTATAGTAGAGCAGCTTGGGAGGGGTTAAGCGAGCTGAATCCATACTATGTTAAGCAAATTTCCTATAACCTTCGAACAGTATCTTAAGTAACATTATTAATAAGATTTCAAATATTATAGAGAACTACTCCTATACTGAATAACTAAGATTTACTAACTACTCTTTAAATAAGCCCTTCAAGGTTGCGTCTATAAGTAAGTAACTGGCGAAGTGAATAATTGAGTTTTTTTTATACTATAAAAGAAAGTCTATATCGAAGAAGCTACTTATACCCTGTGACTGCTGAGAGTAGTCTAAGCCTAACATGGTTTGCATTCCATCAGAATGTAGCAAAGGACGTGCCTTGTTATGTCAGCGTGATAAAGGAAAAGGCTTAAGTGGGACTTATCTTGTATATTGCCACTTCCATCAGTATCGGACTGACGAGTCTGAAAGTACCTCCTCCATGTCCACAAGGAATCATACACCACGCTCATGCTTAACCTATTCCGGACTTGTTTTAACTGCAAATCGTGGACCGTGACACCTCCGACAACTGCGGGATCAGGAAGGGCGCAAAAGAAGACAATAATATCGCCCAGACGAGCAGGTAGGTCGTTATTCGCAACACTCATCTGCCGAAGCCCCGTGATGGAAGACTCAAGAAGTTGTTTACCAGCCTTGGCATCTACAATAGGATTAAAGAATCCATTTGTAAGAATTTTGAGCAGCACGAATGCAGCGTTGACATATGTTTGGTAACAAAAGAAAGGGCAGTAATTGAAAAAACCCTCGAGTCTTTCATTGAGCCGTTGGCTGAGGTCCACGAGATTGTAGGCTGTGGAGAAAAGTCCCACAATCCGGTCTTTGTAGCCCTCCATTGCAGAATCATCGAACAGGTAGAATGCCTGAAGATGGAGTCTTGCAGCCAGGAGATACCAAGCCTCGGTGTCTTGAGAGGACAATTAGAAAATGCGGATATTTGTAAAAGCCTAGAGATCTGGTACTCACCACATGACTCAGAACATTGCTTCTCAAGTCCATCCAAATCCAAGCTCAGTAGATGATACATCGTGGATCGTTCACGCGTCAGGGCACCCTCGCCACCTGGCGGTATAGGTCTACCCAATGATAAGGAGACACGAAGCCTGAACCTTTCTATTTGAAGGCGCAAATGAAAAGGTGACTGAGATGAAGAGGATTCGGACTGACTTGCTGATGGAGACTCGTGCACCTGGGAAAATAACGGTAGGCCACAACCAATACTCACGCTGCTCGAAAAGATTATAAGTCAGTTTAGGTTCAAGGGTGGGTTGGATAGAAATTAGAAGATACTTAGCGCCAAGACGAACCTGATGGCAACAATGTTACAGGCCTCCCAAGTCTGCACCCATTCGGAATACTCAGCCTTATCAAGCTTCAATGGAACTCTGGCAAAGTCCTGAGCATCAAAGGCACAATGGAGACCCATTTGTGTACTCATTTGCAGCATAATACCCACAAGCATAAACGTAGGGTCTGACGTGCTGCTGCTTGTGGGAAATGGCCAAGTACACAAGAGACACAGCGCACGAATGGTCGAGATAGATTGTGACATGGACCGCAGGGTTTTCCACAGCAGATCCATCACATTTCTAGCCAGTCTGGGTAGGAGAGTTGGCTGCGATGTGTGCCGTCTTGCTGCCACGGCCATAATTACCCAGAACAGCAGGTCCGATCTTTCATAGTACTCGTGGGGGCTTTTCGTCTCGTCGATGATAGGGAGGTAAGGATGGTTGTGCTTGATAAACCTAAGCGGGAGGGAAATAGGTTGGCAAGGTGTAATAAAGGGATTTGTGCTAAAGGATTGGCAACTAATTTTCTAACTCACATATTGAATAATTCGTCAATTTCCTCTATTTGGAGAATCACATTACCCAGTGCTCGTGGCCGTGCCAACGGGAAAAGGGACGCGTGATGCTGAGTTGGTGGTTCAATATCAGGACGAGTGGTGAGACATTGCAGATCCGCATCATTAGTCGTGGCATCTGGGAAATCTACAGATACAGTTGTAGGATCGAGTCTCGCTGGGGAGAAATTGAGACCAGCATCGGTCTGGGGCAGGGTATTAAACGCGACACCAGGTGTGCCAACGGGTGCTGGACCCGGCAAGTTGGCTCCGTTATTCTGGGGTGAGGTTGATGGGTTGCTCTGGCTGGCTCGTAATTGCTCTCGTAAGCTTTGTATTTCACTTTCCAGCTCCGCTGATTGCCTATATATGGTAAGAATGACCATTCGTCATAGGTTGCGCCATAACTTGAGTTTGACGTTACCTCCGTTTTCTCGTTCGACGAAAGCCATCGTCAATTCTACAACCAAGTCCGAGCCGTCTGCACCGACTACAATAATCTGACACCGTTAAAACTTGGGCGGAGGCAAGGTCACATCGAAGCTATGCAGATAATCAGCAACAGGTAGTGTGTTGATTGTGTTGGAAGCGGGAGAGAGGCAGCACCTTTTGCTGTTTACAAGCATTACACGCTCTTCGCCGACTGGACGCCCTAGGAGCCTGATCGGCGCCGAAATCAGTTCGGCTAGATCGAGATTCATCATCTGCCCGTCTTGCTGGTTGCATCGGAGGGATAGTGTCCTCGGAATAACCTATTTAGTATTTACAGGCCGTCGAAGGATTGAAAAAAGTAGGCGGCGACGGGCAATAGGTCTGTGATGTAAAGTACGTGGGGCTGAATAGGATGTAAAAGAGGACATTTCGGAAGTCCGATGCGGCGGGGATAAAGTAATATTTTAGCGCCTAACCCCAAGCCGCTTATCGCTATGACGTGCCAGTAATATGGAATTGATAAGCAAAGGGATTACCCTATGTTTTGCACTTAAGGCAGGGTTTTAGAAGTATATAAAAGCTTAATCTAAGTGAAGTATTTTATATACACTTGTATTCAAAAGGGTCTTAGAATAGTCTCCTAATACTTCATAGCCTTAAGACTCTTTAAAAAAAACCTTTTAGCTCTACACCTTGCTATACAGACTGCCACCCACAGCATTATCCAGAGCCGTCGCTTGCTCCAGTCCCACAATTGTGAAAAGCTTCTTGGGGGTAAACTTTTTATCCAATCCAGTTCTTCCCGTCTCTTTGATCTGAACAAACACATCCTTAATAGCCTGATAAGCAGGGCCAATGGATGCAAAAGGAAAGATAATTATCTTGAACCCAAACTCCTTAGCTTCAGCTGGTGTCCACGATGGAGTTGCTCCATGTTCAACCATGTTCAGTAGCATAGGCGTGGGGGCCATGATCTTGCAAACTTCCCGAGCCTCCTGCTCTGTAGTGATTCCTTCAAGGAAGCCGACATCCGCGCCAGCCTTGACGGCAGCTTGCAGCCTGCGAATAGCCTCATCGAAGCCATGGGTCTGCAGAGCATCGGTTCTGGCAATAATGACGATGTCGGAACCAAGCTCTCTGCGGGTTTTGTAAGCAGCAGCGATGCGCTGTTCGAAGACGTCGATATCGACAACAGCCTTGCCGCCCAAGTGGCCGCATCGCTTGGTCTGGATTTGATCCTCAATGTGGAGGCCAGCCACGCCGGAGCGGTGATACTGCGCAACGGTTCGAGCCACCATGTTGGGGCCGCCGTAGCCGGTGTCGGCGTCAGCGATCAAAGGAACAGAGGTGTCGAGGTTTGCGATCATCTCGGCGTGTTCGCGCATGTCGTTGAGGGACGCGAACCCAAGATCAGGCTGGCCAAGCTTGGATGCGACGGTGCCAGCTCCGGTCTGCATTGTCATATTAGCGTGATTGAGAAGTTCTGAAGAGGTTAAGAGCCAGTCTTACCATGTAGAGGCACTCGAATCCGACCTCGAGTGCAATGCGTGCACTGAAACCTTCGTAAACACCGGGTGCGACCAGAATCTCGTTGGATTCCAGTCTCTGACGAAGCTTGGTGGCACTGGAGATAGAAGAGGCCTTGTGCCCATTGCTGTGACCGTTGGTGCTTCCGTTAGTGTGAGACATGTTGATAGAATGTTGATTTCTGTGATTTCCTGTTTCTAGATCGAATATTGTATGGCTGTTGTTTTGTTGTGATTTTTTATTCATTTATGAACCGACTCCTGCAATTAAATAAGTCATATAATGAACCTTTAATGATCACAATAGTCGCATTCCAAACCGGCGTAGGACCCACATGTCCGATCGGACTTCTCCAAGTCCGGTCGGTCAACTTTCAACCACCAATTTTCTACAGTCCGACCGGCGTCCGATCGCTCATGGTCGGATTACCAATCCCCGCATTCTTTCCAATCCTGCACTAGGACTGCCCCAGATCGAACAATCCGGGGCCCCGCACGCTTGTCCCCATGCCGATGCGGAATTTGGGGAGAGCTGAGGCAATCATCGCCTTTAACGTTTAGGAGTATATGAACCAAGCATCCCTGAATCCAGGGGATCATCTTACCTATAACAGCACAGAAAGTTCATCAACATCATTCACTTTCTTCCATTACAATCAATTCAATCCATCGCCCTTCTTAACATGTCGCTGGAGAAGACTACCTCTTCTGATCCCCAAGCCAGTCATCTTTCTGTTCATGACAAGATGCAGGATGAGGAACACCATGTCAAGGGCGCTCCATTAGAAATGGGTGTTGCCGATCATGAGACTCCTGAATGGAAGCGGACCGAGAAAAAGCTTCTTCGGAAGCTTGATATGACTCTTATGCCCATTGTTTGGATTCTTTACATGTTCAACTATCTTGACAGGAACAACATCGCGTTAGTGTCCATCTCCTCTGCGCCCCCTTTCTTGTTTACTCACCTTTACAAGGGCTAATCTTGTTCCGCGCATAGACAGGCACGCCTTGACGACTTCGAAGCAGACCTCGGTCTCGTCAACAATGAATTCAACGTCGCAGTATCTATCCTCAACGTTGGCTACATGCTTGCGCAGCTTCCTTCCAACATGATCCTCACAAGAGTTCGCCCTAGTATATATCTGCCTTGCTGTGTCATCGTATGGTCTTGCGTCTCGGCTGCCACTGCTGGGGTGACCAGCTTTTCTGGTCTGATCGCCGTACGATTTTTTCTTGGGGTTATTGAAGCACCATTCTTTCCAGGTGTAAGTCGTTTATGGGATTTGGATCACAGCATCAAGCTCTAGAGTCCAACACTGACAAATGCGGTGACAGGCTTTCTTCATGCTTTCTTCCTGGTATACTCGCAAAGAGCTTGCCCTTCGCACTGCCGTCCTCTATTCAGGTCTAGTCATAGCTACGGCCTTCTCCGGCCTCATTGCAGCAGGCATATTCGCGGGCCTATCAGATACCGCTGGTCTTCATGGCTGGCAGTGGCTCTTTATCCTGGAGGGTGCCGGTAGCGTTGTCGCCGCCCTTCTGGCCTTTATCCTGCTTCCGGATTTCCCAGAGTCCACAACTGGGAGCCAAAAATGGCTCTTGACAGATGAAGAGCGCCAGGTAGCCATCCAAAGGATTGCACTGGATCGCGTGTCTCTGCCTGAGACTGATCGATCTGTCTGGCATGGTCTTCGTCTTGCTGTTAAGGATGTTCGGACATGGATTTTTGTATGTTGCCAAGCCACGCCTTGACTGAGAGATAACATTGACCAATCCTTCACAGGTTATCATCTTGTGCGCCAATCACACCGCATACGGTTTCAACAACTTCTTCCCCACGTCAGTACCAACACTCTTTTTCTTCCCTCAGCAACGGTATGGTGTGGTCTCTAATCTTTTGTGTGCCTTAGTATCGTTCGTTCCATGAATCTCGGTAACCGTACCATCACACTTGTCCTTACAGCTCCTCCATATCTCTTCGGTGCCGCTGTTTCGTTCTTGGTGGCCTATTCAAGTGACCGTTTCAACGAGCGCGGATACCATATCAGCGTTCCCATGGTTTTCGCCATCATTGGTTTCATTCTTTCAGTTGCAACCCTCAACAATTCAGTTAGATATACTGCATCCTTCTTCTACTGCGCTGGTGCTTTTGCCGCTAACGCCGCAGTTTATTCGTGGGCTGCCTCTTCGTTGAACCAAACGCCTGAAAAAAGAGCTTGTGCGACAGCTATCGTGAATTTACTCTCGCAGCTAGGCAACATTTGGAGCCCTTACTTCTTCCCTGAATCACAAGGGCCACGCTACGTCATGGCAATGCTGCTTATGATGGCTTTCTCCGCGCTCAGTATCATGGCGTCACTATTAATGAAGTTCCTGCTTAAGAAGGAAAACAGAAAGCTGCTGGCTGAAGCAGAGCAAACTGGTCAGACTGTTAAGCTTTATACTACTTGAGTCTGGTATATTTAAAATTATCCATCTATATATCTTCAAGATACTAGGAAACTTTATAATCTCTTCAAGTGCTCTATTATTCTTTCATTCACCCAAAAGTGCTTGCCTATGATTGGTTTTGACAGGCAGTCGCCACACCACCTTCGGGGGAAGATTCTCTTGGAGCCGCATGTCCCTGACGGGTGGGAAGAGAGTCTAACATCTTACTTCCTAAATCGAGATGATCTTTGAAACTGGAGACCAATCGAAGTAACTCATCTTTAATATCTTCTGCAGATCCTCTACCCAGCATTGCATCGACTGCTGGCGGGTTTGGAAGTGACAGTGAAGGAAATGCAGAAATTCCACTCTCCTCAGTGTTCTCGCCATGGCCAGATGACAGGCCCTGCGTGTTTGTTTTGATATTGAAAACCATGTTCTGGTCGGATTCGTCTTCCGTATGAGCTCCTGCGCTTGTATCGGACTCACCACTATCAATATAAATAGACGGCTCCCTGATGGTTGATGAATGTGAAACAGGGTCAAATGTATGCCGCTCAAGCTCAAAAGGCATACGCCACTCCGAAGTTGACGACGGAGTGTCTGAATTCGCTGTAGACGGCCGTGAACTGGCAATGTGTCCTGAACCGACGTGTAGGCTAGCATCGAGATCAATCAAGCTTCCTATAGACGCGCGGTTGTCTGGAACTGTCACTCCCAAGCCAGTGGGAAGACTGTCGTCAAGATCGATGAGGTTCAATTCAGACGCACGGTTGTCAGAAGCTGTCGGAGCCAAAACAGTTTCACTAACTGAGTCAATCCGAGCTGGAACCATAGTAAGTTCTGTTTCGCCATCAATAGATTCTGGTGCGTAAGAAAACACAGGGCTTGTCGAGGCAGGGATGCCTGTTGGAAAAGTCCACTCTAGGGTCCGACGCCGATCCACAACTCCTTCATCAATCGACTGTGACCTGGCCTTTGGTCTAATGGTTGATAGATCTGCAGATTGAGACAATGTATCGCCCATAGCAGCGTCTAGATCGATCAACGATTCGCGAACCGTTGGGGGCTCCGAATGATTACGAAGGGGAAGGTCAAATGTAGTAGGCACTGGCCTCTGTACCATGTAAAAAGAACGAGCGTTTTCCTGGTAATTGGTAATGGTATTTGGGTCAAAGAGCTTCTCTAATGGAGCCTTGGGCATCTTCATGTTAGCTGGTGGTTGCCGTCGTCGACGATATGGCAGCGGGTTCGGTGATTGAGCACATAGGTCGGCAGGGGTATTGTAGGCTTCGAATACAGAATGAAACGAATCGGACAGGTCTGCCTGATCTAAACTGCTGACGGTGCTGAAGTTCCACTTATCATCAGCAATTGAGGACAATTCCGAGCCAAGATTCGGCTCTCGTTGCGCTCCACCTGCAGAGAAAAGTGATAACCGACTTCCTCCTTGAGCCTCCCAAACCTTATAAGCGCTTACAAGCTTTGAGAGCGACAAAGTCGGATACTTTGCGTTGGTGTCGAAGATATAAGGATGTTGTTGGATGTCCTTGATAGGTGGCCGTTGGGCAGCATTCTCCACCAGACAACAGGCAATTAAATCTTTGAGCCCTGCGGAGTACCGATCGCCTTGGAGACGTGGACAATGATGTTTCAAGTAGGTACCAAATGGCGAGATATCTCGAAAATTAGCATATGGCGGTAATCCAGAAGCAACCTCGTATGCCATCGACCCAAATGCCCAGATATCAACCTCTGTACCATACTTGACTGTTGGATTGAAGAGTTCAGGGGCCATCCAATGTAAGGATCCCGTGACAGTACTCCTCTTGTCGAATTTCGTCTCCATGAAACCTGCCACTTCAAAATCGCAGAGTTGTACACCGCCAGCCTCAGTAACAAGGACATTTGCGCATTTTATGTCTCGGTGGATAATGCCTTGTCTATGAACCCAGTAGATGGCCTCGGCGACCTCACGCAAGATAGGAATGATCCATTGTTCAGGGAGATACCCACTTGGCTTCATCAAAGTTGAAACACTTCCGCCAGCACAGTATTCTGTGATCATCCATATATTATGGCCAACAAGAATAACGTCTAAAACGGTATTGACATTCTTTGCGCCGCTGCTGCCAAGGAGCTTGAGTGTTTCGACCTCTTTTAGGATATCGCTGAACGTATCTGCACCAGGGTCGAGGGCATCTCCGTTGTCGATGTTGATTATCTTGACAGCGACCAGTCGACCTGATTTAATGCCCCGTGCTTTGTAAACACGACCAAAGCTTCCCTTTCCAATCAGTTCTGAAAGGGAGTAGGGCGGCGGTTCTTTTCCAGAGTGTCCGCACTCCTTGACAACATAATCTTGCATCTCTCTCGCATCTTGGACGGCATTTTGCTTGGTCGCTGAAAGGTAGAGACTGTTTGGGCCAAGAGTAGCCATTGCTAGGAGGAGGCCCGAATGAGAGCCGCGATGCTGGTATCCCAACGAGCTTGGGAAAGATGAGCGCCTGCAAAGATCTAGACTTGATTGAATGAGGTGGTGTTGAGGCCAAAGGTTGTCAATTGAGTTAGGATTAGCACTAGTTATGTAAGGAAATATGATGTTTACCCCTGTAAAGCGGGGTAATAAACCAACTGCATATTTGACATGAGGTTGTGAGACTTCAAGACTCGCATTAATGTATTGCCGACGATTGACCGTTTGTCGTTTTTCTTCAAGCCAGATGTCAGCTTTGCTACCCTCATTCTCACGTAACTGTCACCATTACAAGCGAGTTTTCACGATAATGACTGTTCCCATTCAGCCTCGCTGGAGAGGCTCTTCATCTAATATATACCAGATCGAGCCGGGAAAGGTCATTAAAGTACCAAGAGAAGTCCCTACAGACAACGACGCCCACGAGATATTCAATCGAGAAAGGGCCAGATAGTTTGAAGTGGAACGGGGGATCTATGAAGTGCTCGGGACCCATGATCTGATACTTCCGTTTATGAATTTCTTCAATTGCAGTTTGCAATTCCTTACAAATAACAGGTTCTATGGTTGTCGCGAGTTTGAGGGCCGCCAGGGATTGTTGCTGGCCGAAGGTGACTGCAATCTGCAAGAACATCTTGAAGACGGGTTCAAAATGGTCACCGAAGCTGAACGCAGGCGATGGTGCTATCAAGCCGCAGACAGTATTGCCTATATTTACGAGCGTGGCGTTATGCACTCCGACCTGTGGCCCGAGAACTTCCTTGTTCACGGGTGGGACATCTGGCTCAGCGACTTTAATGGTTCGGTATGTGAACACCGTCATTTGGATGGTGGACAGCTACTGGATGCAGGTTTTTGGAACTCATAGATCGATAGAACTCCAGACACGGACATATTTGCCCTTGGATCTGTCCTTTATGCCATCACTACGGGTTGGTGGCCATTTTGCAAGCCTGGAGTACCGAGGAGGCTTGATAGAAAGGAGCACGTCGTTTATGAAGTGGAGGCTACCAAAAGGTTCCAGGCGGGAGAATTTCCAGATACTTCTTCACTTGGCATAGGTGATGTTATAATGGGCTATTGGAATGGCACTTATAAAACTGCTCTCAATATCAATCGAGGCCTCGCTTTTCTTAATAGTGGAGAAGACTGTTACTCTAATTCGATATTCTTCCTTGTAATTACTGGGATATGTGGTTTGGGTAGGTGTGCATCACAGCAAATAGTATCGCAGTAAATACCAACATATATGGACCATCCGAGGGAAGTCCTTCCTGCAAAGTTTGAGCGACCAAGGTGTATTGTTTTTCAATTCATTGCATTACTATTCTATACTGATTGCGTAGTTCAGAAAGTCTGGTATTTAAAAGAACGGAAACCATTTATGACAGCTTTAATTCTGAGAGCTAAATTATACTTCGAAAGCATCGCCTGTCACCATCTTATCCTTGGCGACATAGATATTGAGGATTGCTTGCCGCCAACTTGTCAACCTTCGAGCTATGTAGTCGTACTTCAAAGCTGAAAGAAGGAACACTGAACAAAGTAGAGGAATTGCAGTTGCAAAATATACCCAGAAACCTCTATGTCCTGGTAGGTAATTCTCAGACATGCTAAACAGACTTGCAACCCAGGCTAGAGGCGCAAGGATAAGTGCAATGTAGGTGAGACGCCGGACATTAACAGCTTCGAGGATTGACTGGCGTGAGTCGAGTAGTTGCAGCATGGATGTTGCCACTGGGACCATTTGTTCAAGCGATTGACTGTAGTCCTGCAGCTAATGTTGTAAATAATCAACACTTAACAGCACTCTATTCTCCGATGGCCCTTAAGGTCATTCATTGTAGCCTCCATAATATAATAATAAAATAGATCTAAGATAAAAGAAAAAGTATTTTTAAGGTATCTAGGCATATAGGTACCTAGTTAAGCTATACGAGACCAGGAGTTCCTGCTGTGGTTTGGAAAATCTAAGTACTGATCCCCCCTGGATTGGATAAACAACAGAATACAATGCCAGACAGATCTAATGGGCTTTTCCTAACATATTTAAGTCTCGTAGCAATAGAAATTCAGTGTTTGATGAATGAGTTGCAGGTCAAGGTCGAATACAAGGTGTTTCGGGTTCAAGCCATAGCGTCAACGAGCGAGCCCATAATACGGTGCTCGAGTTGAGGCCACCACCAGAATACGAATATGACTATATGAGGTACTTAAATCTCGTCACAAGGTGTTGTCCTAACTATGAATGCTCTCTTTTGTCATTTCACAGTTGGTAACAACGACATCGCCGCCTTTATTCGGGATTCTCCCAGGAAAATCTGTAACCCATCTCAGCTATAGGAACATTGAGTCCATATTTCAAGCCAAAATCCTTTAATGAGTGAAATACTTCTCGACTGTAAGGAAGCAGGAGAGGTTAATTGGTGTACCTGGCTGCGTCTCTGCTGGCTTTCGTCTTCCGAATATTGACGGAGGTACTATCCAGGCTCACAAGAGAAAGCAATGCAGTCAGGGGCTGTGCAATGTCACGCGTGTCAACGTTTCCCAGGCGCCATTGATGCCACGTCTTCTGCAATACCAATGTGAGGCACGATGGCATTTGAAGGAGACCACCTCCTCCGTTCGACAACCGTTGCGGCAATCGACCTCACATGTATTGTACAGTACAGCATTTGCTGAGAGGCTGTTTCGAATCCTGATTTTAATTTTTAAATGCCACTACGAAGAGCTGGGCTCCCAGTATGAATTCTCAGTCTTTGGAGTGACATTCACCCGGTGTTATTGGTCCTTAAAACGCCATGTTGACAGGGCCCTGTCACAGCCAGAGTCACAGCCAGCGCCAATTAAATCCCATTCGGAAACAATGGAAAAAGGGAACCTACTTTCAAAACGCTACAAGTTACGGTACCAACGCTAAGAGAAACATACTTTCTCATTCTAGGGCTGGTGGCTATATTGGCTTGAAAGTCTTAAGGAGATAGGCCGCTGGTAAAAGTGGTGCATGATCTTCCGAGAGAGATTACCACATTGTAATTTGAATGCTGTAGGAAATATTCGCCCTAGAGACGCCACAAGAGCGGTGAAATAGACAGCGAACGCCATGGCGGGCGGCTCAGTCCTTTCCGTCTGGGATGTTTGGTCACAATCATCCTCGAAAGTCAGCAGCAAGCGACTCGCGCATGTCTAGCAGAGAGTATCAATATACCAAACCTCCCAGACGCTAACTTAATCGAATCGGATTCGCGAATCTCAGTCAAGCTCCTGAGTTGAATCCAAAACGGGCAGGACGATTCGGCTGCAATCTCAAACGGCTCATAATCTCTGCTCGAAGGATATGCACAAATGCAAGTCGTTAGGCTGCAACTAAGACTTCTGGAAAAACCAACAAAGCATAGGTCTAGAATCAGCCACTTCAGCGGGATCAAGGCAAGGATAATTCTAAGTTGTGGATGCTTATTCGGTCTCTTTCGAATTACAGTTTTGGCTTTGAGGCATGGCTTTGGATTAATTGGATGCAACGAATGCGTTTGGGGCAGTGTGCGTGGCCGGTAGTGAGAGAGGAACGAGGTGGTCAAAGCGGGGAGGCGCCTGACATGTTTCGACGAGGTCGCAAACTACATAAACGTAATGAGTACTATGTGTGAACTGCCTAGAGTATAAGCATGGTTAGTCTCTAGCTTTATTGAGAACGAATCCTTAACAACAAAACGAAACAATATATTTGTACAGACTATACACTACGAGTCAAATCTTCAGTCTACAAGATGACCATCCAGCTAGGGGACAAGATCGCCATTTTTATGGTACTCTGGAAGCTTACTGAATATATGTATATATACTTCACATACCGATACGAACGTCGAAACGCCCTTCCGGACGTACAATTAATTGTCGACTCGCTTCGCCAAGACACTGAGGCGCCTGAACGCCTGAAGGGTCCTCCTACAGCGATTACGGCGGGTGCTGCCTCGAAATATGGCGGAGAGTGCCTTTCCACTCCAGAGAGAAGGATATACTCTGTTAAGAGGCCTGCACCATGCTACGTCCCGCGAAAACAAAAACACGTCCACACCCCGAGAAACATGTGTGAGGCGCCTGAGGGGCCGAAGCGTCCTCCTAGAGCGATTACGGCGGGTACTACCTTAGCATATGGCGAAGAGTGTCTTTCCACTCCAGAGAGTAGGATCTACGCTGTTAAGAGGTCTACACGATGCTTCCTCCAGCGAAAAAAAGTCCCCACAGAGAGGGACATGGCTGAGGCACTTATCCTGAGTCAAAAAAAGAATGATGATACCTTGCAGGAAGTGGTACAGATGATCAAGCCTATTTACAGACTTATTGGTGAACACTGGGATGAGCGTTACATCCGGTTTACCAACATCTTTGGAGACAAACACCATCTACTTGTCGAATCCTGCAAATCGCCCGAGGTATATATGCAGCGCGTCCTCTAAATTACAAGGAGCTAACTGTATGTCTGTTTCCATAGGGGTTTGTTTATTATTTAATGTCCACACTCAGGGATCATACTAGCAGGTGGACACTGCTAAAGGGAGCCATTGAGCGCGGGGAGTTTTGGATCGTTGATGAGAAGGATAACTGGGACTCCCCTCACCGCATCGGAGCGTCCCCAGCTATTCTGGCGGATAACTGGGAAGAGAATGCTATAGCTGGGCGAGCTTTTCGGATGATGATTGCGGATTCATCGCATCCAGCTACCCCGGATGAGCTCCGTCTTATGCATAGCACATGGCATTCCCGTGTGAAGGGATCCCTACAGGAAATTTATAAGCTGTCCGGGTGGGAAATTAAAAACACTTAAGGAGGCCAGGCTGTTAGACTAGTCTGGTTGGGAAAGATTTAGAATTAGAGAAATAAGTATAAAGAAAGAAAATAACTTTATTGGTTAAGTTAATAATATTTAATTACTATAAGAGAAATATTTTATATTAATAAATAATAAGTTAGGTAACGTAGTTGATAAGCGAGTGTGACAGAAAAGTGAGTGTGACATTACTTTATATGTTACGGCTTGGTCTACTGTAAGCTCCTATAAGCAACTGAATGCACTACTGTAATTGCTTGCATAGCGATTATGG
>JABSSZ010000605.1:0-20685 GCA_013755755.1 Fusarium sp. NRRL 25184 | reverse complement strand
TCGCTATTTCTTCCTGTTAGCCCGGGCGTCGGTCCCTTTATGTTGGGTGCGTGTTGGTGCAGGCGACTGGCGTCTTCAGTACCTCAATTCGATCATCCTTTCTACCACCTTCTTCGTTGCACAACGAACGTTCTGAGGCAATCATAGAAAGCACACAGTTGCCAGGAAGTCACGTTTGGTGGTGAGGTGAAGTGTGACCCTGCAGTCTTGAAGGTAAGGGCAAACCCCGATCAAGTGCTGCCACCACCGGCATCGGCCTTAACAGGGGTTCGACACGATTTGATCAAATTCTCAGTCAAAACGTCTCAACAACGGGTTTCCTTTTGCCCGTCGGCAGGCTATTCCACAACCTCGAGCCGCGCTTTGGCGCTCATGCCACCCATGTCACAGAAGGATACCTGCTTCCGCTCGGCGGATATGAGCCTGGTTCAGCTGTACATCTCTCACGAAATCGATCGAGAGGTTGTGGTTGCGCTGGGTGAGCTTGGATTGTGCGAGTTTCGCGACGTAAGCCTACATGCTTATGCCATCTCCATGAAGACTACTTATGTGTCATCTCAGCTCAACAAGGATGTAAGTTCCTTTCGGCGACCTTTTACGCAGGAGGTCCGACGCCTTCATAACGTCGAACGACAGCTACGTACGTACCTCATTACAACCTCGGAGATCGTCCAGACTAATGGAAAAGTACGCAGTATACTTCCATGGACAGATAATAAAGGCCGGAATCAGGTTTCGGATGTTTGGCCTTGACAACAAGACTCCTGCGCAACCCTCGACCCCGGAGATTGATCAACTCGTAGAGCGGAGCGAGAAGCTTGAGCGTCGCATTTCCGCGCTGAATGACAGCTACGAGGCACTCAAAGAACGTGAGCGAAACTTCACTGAATGGAGGTGCGTGCTGAGGGAGGCTGGTAGCGTTCTTGATCACACTTCCGCCAACCTCGAGCAGATTCGAGCCTCAACACACAACAATGACACGCCGTTGTCCTCCGGCATTCAGCAGTATCGAACTGCATCTCATGTCGAGAGGGGGCTTTCCAGAATTAGAGTTGACTTCGTCGGTGGCGTCATCTCCAGGGACCGTGCTGCTACCTTTGAGCGTATCCTTTGGCGAACTCTCCGTGGCAACCTGTACATGGAACAGTCTGAGATTCCGGATCCAATAACTGATGCGACCAACGAGGTCATTGGGAAGAATGTGTTTTTCATCCTCACTCGTGGCAATGAAATGAAGGCAAAGGTCCGCAAGATCGCTGAAGCCATGGGAGCTAAAATATACAAAATAGATGAGAGCAGCGACCTTCGACGCAACCAGCTTCACATAGTAAATAGCCGTCTCGAAGACGTCCAGAGTGTTCTTCAAAATACCCAGGCTACTCTTGAGGCAGAGCTCAACCAAATTTCACAGTTTCTGTCTGTATGGATGGTGCTTATCGCAAAGGAGAAGGCTGTATATGCCACACTCAACCTTTTCGCTTATGACCCTGGCCACTGGGCCCGTATTGCTGAGTGCTGGTGTCCGACGAATAGTTTGCACTTCATTAGGACTACTCTCCAGGACGTCGCCTGCCGAGCAGGCGTCCCCGTCCCGTCCACCGTCAGTAAAATTCGAACCAACGAGAACCCACCTACTTATCTGAAAACCAATAAATTTACGGAAGGCTTCCAAACCATTGTTAATGCGTATGTCACAGCCACCTATCAGGAAGTTAACCCTGCACTATCTGTCATTGTCACTTTCCCCTTCCTTTTTGCTGTAATGTTTGGTGATTTTGGGCACGCTCTTATCATGGTCTTTGCTGCGTTAGCCATGATCTATTGGGAGACGCCGCTGAAGAAGGTCACGTTCGAACTGTTCGCTATAATATTCTTTGGCCGATATATTGCACTAGTAATGGCCGTTTTCTCTTTGTTCACTGGTCTCATCTACAACGAAGCCTTTTCCAGGTCCATGCCCATCTTCGACAGTGCTTGGACAATCAGAAAACTGGAGAGCTGGCCAGAAAAGAGGCTTATTTCTGGTACATTAAATGAAAACGGCTACCACTATCCGTTCGGCCTAGATTGGGCATGGCATGGGACAGAGAACGATCTTCTCTTCAGCAACAGCTACAAGATGAAGATGAGTATCATCCTTGGTTGGGCTCACATGACGTACTCGCTTTGTTTCTCCTACCTCAACGCGAGCCATCTCAAGAAACCCATTGATATTTGGGGTAACTTCATTCCTAGAATGATATTTTTCCAGGTTTTCGTCGGTTACGTCGTATTTTGTATTGTCTATAAGTGGTCCGTGGACTGGCTCGGTACTGGTGCACAGCCTCCTAGCCTTCTAAACATGTTGATTAAAGTGGTCCTGCAGCCTGGAACTGTTGATGAGCGTTTATATGCTGGTCAAGAGTATGTCCAGGTTATTCTGTTGTTAATAAGTTTTGCCCAGATCCCAATTCTCCTTTTCCTCAAGCCCTTCTTTCTGTGGTGGAATCACAATTCTCGCCGCTGTCAGGCTTACCGTGGCATCGGTGAAACCTCTCGTGTCAGCGTCCTCGACAGTGGTGATGAGATCGAGGCTTTGATTAGTCGACACGGTGATAGCGTTGGTGATGATGGTGAAAGTGTTATGGCAAGCACTCAGAACATTGATGAAGATCGCGACGAGTTTAAGTTGGGCGAGGTCATGATTCAACAAATCATCCACACTGTTGGTAAGCTGCCTTCTCATCTGGACTCGAGGCGACGTGAATGATAACCTTTACCTACACCTACAGAGTTTTGCTTAAGCTGCGTCTCCCATACTGCTTCGTACT
Organism: Fusarium sp. NRRL 25184; assembly: GCA_013755755.1. Taxonomy (NCBI): domain Eukaryota; kingdom Fungi; phylum Ascomycota; class Sordariomycetes; order Hypocreales; family Nectriaceae; genus Fusarium; species Fusarium sp. NRRL 25184. Next base: position 17,875 of record JABSSZ010000605.1, on the reverse strand, counting down.
TACGTCTTTGGGCCTTATCGCTGGCCCACCAACAACTGGGCGTGGTTCTTTGGAACATGACTCTAGGTCATGCTCTGAACATGGAAGGCGTTCTTGGTGTCATTATGGTTGTTGTCAGCTTCTGCGTGTGGTTCTGCCTCAGTATGCTTAGCCCTTAATATCACAATCATGTGATGGACACTGACAAGTTTATAGCTATTGCCATTTTGGTGTGCATGGAGGGTACCAGTGCCATGTTGCACTCGCTGAGATTGGTTTGGGTTGAGTCCTTCTCCAAGTTCGCAGAGTTTGGGGGGTGGTCATTCGCGCCATTCTCATTCAACGACCTGTTAAAAGAGTCGGAAGAGTTGAAAGACTACGTGCAATGAACGAAAATATTAACGAGGGATAATACTTCCCATGTTAAAGTATATGGCTGTGCCTGTGATATTATAAGCAGCCGAAGGCACCATATACGCAACCTTGTCCACAGAGTTAAACAGAAATACGTGAATAAAATCTCTTGATTTCTAGCTTTGGGTTATAGAGGACCAGATCCAACAGCTATTTCCCGTCTGTAGGTCCTCTTGAGCGGCCTAAAGCACCCAACGTAAAGAGCTTAGAGTAGATGAGACGAACACGGCGGCATACAAAGCGTGATGATCTTATTTGTCTCGCAAGGGATATCGAAGTCGACTAAGTGGTGACTTCCATGTAGTCGACCTGCCACTCCCGCCTCAGTATGCCTAGCTGACATGACCCCATCACATTAGTAGAGCCTGCTGAGCCCAAGCGAAAGGGTATGTAGTACTTTTCTTTTATTGATTGTTCGTCTTGCCTCAATGATCCCCGTCGTGGACCTGTAGCATATTGTAGTACATAGAAATAAAGCGAGGCGAGTCAATCTACTATCTAGACTAATACAACATTATTTAGGCACCCGAAGCATTTCTACTCTCATTCCCTCACAACTCACCGGAAGAGAACCAACGATCGAGAAGCCAGGAGGGCCATCCCGGCCCGCACCAAGAGGCTCATCAACCGTTTGGGCCGCGGGATAGGGGAACTTAAGACAAGTTAAAGTAGCGACCAGATTATCCAAGACCTATTGCACCGCAATAGGGTGCACGAAGAAGAGCTGATACAATTAAAAAAAGAATATAGGAGTGCCGATAAATTCATCTCTTTACTCTGCTCCAGGCATAACTCCGCCACAGTTCTCATCACCAGATGATCTCTTATTAATGTCAACCAACTACAACAACCTCGACACTAGCAGTGATGTATCCCTGGACCTAACGGACCACCACTCCTTAGCAACTACAACTCCCTCTGCGATGGCAGCCAATAATACTTCCCTCTATCCATCGACTGCGAATACTAGGCGAGCACTATCTCCTCTCCGGTACCTCCATCGTCTCGGGCCCGCTATTATCAGCTGACTATGTCGCTGGCTATATATATCCCAGTCAGCGCTGACCTCGTCGATCCTGCCCTCTAATACTAACTCCTCAAGTATCAGCATCGTATTTTCTAAAGATATTATTAAGATAGAGTATAGCAACATAGGTAGTCATAGCATAATTCCTCAAGGGCTTCCTCTACCAGATATTAGCAAGGAAGTTAGTAGTACTTAGGATCTAGATGCCAGATTCTAGCTCGACAATCATCTAATGTAACATAGCATCCCTATTCTTACTACTACATATAGCAGCACCACTAATAGAAGCATTCTGCCTATAAGATATATCCTATGTATTGCCCTGAGGTATGGTTATTAATTTACTGAAACTCTTTGCCCCAGCGGCTTAATCTGTATACCCTGCGTAATCATGCCTCTGATATACGCCTTCAATAGGTTTCTAGTTAGCTTCGTCTATAACTGTCGCCGGCAGGCCAAGGCAAAGGAGATCTGCCCTATTGTAAGGACTGAGGAGTTAGACGACCAGCCCCAGCTTCTAGATAACGCTGACCAGGGACAAGATATACGCTCGCCATATCCCACCACAGGTTTGACACGATATTTTGGGTGCTGTGGGCGAGACGCGTCCCATGAAGCGCACCGCCATCCTTGCGCATATGACACTCGAGAGGCCGTGAAACCCCGCTGCCTATCGGTTAATCTTATTATACATAAGCGCATGATCAGTTGCAAACCTCAAAATACATTTTTAGGCCTGAAAGTGCAATAGTAAGGAAATCTGGGTGTGAGACATTGAGATGCAGACCGCAAAGTGCAGTGCACAAGGGTAGTCTGAAAGACAGCGGTTGGCCGTAATCATTTCTAGCGACGGGGCAAGTGTCATCCCTGTTCATCGATGAACGGTAATCGTGAAACTATTGCTATAGGAGGGTTAAAAGCAAGGTGAAGGCGGCCACCTCTTTTGCGGACTTGTGGTGGAGTTCTGTCCATTTGACGAGAGAGAAGGTGAAGAGAGAGTCCGAACCCCGAAGTTGCCCCTGTTGAAGGTTGTGGTCAGAGTAATCGTGTCCACAAAAATCATTCTTCAACTTCAATGTAATAAGTAACAAGTGGCATGAAACCACTCACCTTGATTGGACACCACAGCTCATCGGCCCCTAAGTTTATAAAACCGCACTACCACTCGTACGTGTTCCAGGCTATGCAACCTACGCCTGCTGGTTCGTGGTTGAGGGCCTGGCCTCTGGTCAGCCAAGGAAAGCTATATTCATCACGTACATGGTGTCCCAGTTCTAGGCTTTAATCCCTGGGCTCCTGGTTTACTTTAATCCTTCATTTTCCAGCTACATACTCTATACTCTGCTAACTATTATTATCGAAATAGATACCCTAACGTATTGTGTTTTCTCCCTGCTGCGAAGTGTTTTGGGGCTTGCAGCGACTATTCCTGGCGACGAGACAGACTGGGACAAGAGGGCAGACCCGCCAAGGTTAATAATCATGGCTTCTTGGGTAAGTTCAGGTATCATCCTGCATAGCCTCGCTACGAATGCCGAGGTCGAACAGCATGTTGAACGCCACAAGCCACAGACAGCTCTGGGATGGCTCTCCTAGAGGCGGAGATTCAATATTCGACCTCAGAGTGAGGGCACTTGCTCTCTCCATGTTCCTGATCAAGGCTTTCTAGTAGCATTGGAATGGGACATAGCGCGACCCAGGCGCGATCTGCAGCTCGCTAATTGCAGCACGCACTGGGATGGATCTTCAAGGCCCAGTGTCAGGCTTAGATTGGTGAACAGGTCCTAGCGGCCACTTAGCCCTAAGAGCCTTAGGTAATTCAAGTGGACGGAGATTCGCCATCGTCTTATTATTAGCTTTCCTTAACGAGGAGGCTCAGGTCTGCGGGTAGGTTACCGTAAAGCATCCCTTTCTGATGGTAATTTAATAACTAAGGGGCCAACTGGAGCTCGATTTGAGGTTCTGGGGAAAAGTTCGTCTCCTGTCTAGGCCTGGGCGGATGTAGCCTTGCTTGTGAGGCAGCTTGTTCTGGTCGCAATGTTGGTGGGCGGGGCCAGTCCCTTCCGACACTGCCGGAGCACTGCGAGAGGGGGCCTGTGAAATGCACTTGTTCACTTTCAATCGAACACTTGGGCTATATCCTCGCCCTCTCCTCCACAAACGAAACGCCATCAGTTTATCTGTGTCGAATTCCCAAGATGCGGGAGAGTCAGCACCGTGGTATTTACCCCAACATCAAGGATGATTCGAAGTACGTCGAGATGACGTAAATAATGTTTTTAGACCAGCTTTTGTGATCTGATAGCACATGGTATGAAAAGTGTTGGAAAGTTTCGCGGGCACTCTAGTCTCGGCTTGTACCGTCGTTTATAGAAGGGGTTCAAGAAAATTCTACTCCCTCACTCATCGACCGAGGTCCAGATTTCCCATTTATGCATAGGGGGGTTCTAAATATAATCCGGTAAGATTGTATTATAGAGCCTATCCTTGATTGAAGAGACACCTGTTAAAAGTCAGGCTAATTGTGTGGCACACGCGTAGTTACTAACACTCTGAAAGCCACCTTATCATCGCAATCTCACTTAAAAGCATCTATTAGCAGAGTGCACTGCAAGAGGGATCTAGGTTCCCTTAATACTATAAGCATCTAAGCTAATTTTCTTTTTATTCTAAGTACATATTATAATATATAGACAGCACTTATTACAATAACTGGGTATCAACAGAGACCCATTTGCGGCCACGTGGTCGATATCAGCACATCAACGGCAGCTGCTAGGCATAAAGTGCAGGAGCAAGAACTGGTAGAGAATCAGCAAGAGGACAAGATACCAGGGGAAATAGAGCCGCAGAGGCGTAGAGAAGAAGAACAGAAACTATAAGCACAGCAACCTATTAACGAAGCCATAAAAAGGCCTGCCCTAGAAAACCAAGCTGCTCAACGGTGCACCCTTATAGCCTGCTCACCGCCCCAGACGAAGTGTTATAATACATGTCCATCTACATTAGTTCAAACACATGATATGGCGTTCTGTACACACGATACAAACACTAGGTCCAGCGTTCAGCTAGTGCCAGCATATCCGTTTTAGTCTCGAACCCAGGAGGGGAGGCTTCAGTGTGCTCAAGACTTTGACTTTTTAAGGCCAGCATTAAGATCTAAATCTTAATATTATACCTAGTGCGGTTTTGCTTGTTAAACTGAGGATTGGTTCTGTTGTTAATGCGGTGCAGAGCAAGCATACTAATAGCGCGTGGTAGAGTGATTTAGTTCTACTGATTATTACTAGTTTCAGGTCTATGGGTGGGCTCCTACTTATAAGCACCGTCGAGTAAGGGGGATTGGATGGTCCATTAGTGACATTTTTATACCTAGTTTAGAAAATATAAGCATAGGCTTAAACGCAAACCAGGCTTATACTTTTCGTGAGCCTTATATCTGTGTCCTAACCTATAATGGGTATATTGTTAGAGGAATAGATAAGTACATACTAGATTCATACTAGTAGGTGTATAGCATATATTATCTAAGTATAGCAAGGATATTATATCTCTTAATTGTTATATTATACAACATAATGTTTTCTAGGATATAAAAAGTGATCTGTATAACTAGGAAGTGAGCGTGTAAACATGTGCTAATAAAAGTAGTTAGTACCATGCAGTACCCACCTACCGGCAGTACCCACCTATCGGCAAGCAAAAAAAAATTTCCTCATACAAAATGCCCAATTTCACTTACGCAGTATTTGACCAGAATTGAAGTTATTAGCATGGAACAATGTCTGTTGTATTGGGGAGTTCGTTCCGTTTGATATCATCACATTGCTTTTTTGATTACGTATGCAGTATGGTCGCACGGGACCAATGTAAAATTTGTCAAAACGTCTCCTTTGACACCCAGCCTCCCCGACGCTCCTTCCAATGTTCCCGACGGCAGCCCCTAACAATCGCCTTAAAAATGCCACGCGTGTCTTATACAGAGGATGAAGTTGCTGAAGCAATGTTAGATGTCACGGATAACGGCCTCTCGCAGAACAAATCCGCCCAGAAACGTGAGATCCCTCGGTCGACTCTCGGGGACCGATTAAGGGGCCTACCGTCAAGGTCAGAGGTCACACAGCCTGCCCAGCTGTTATCCAAACCTGAGGAGTCTAGATTAGTCGCATGGATACTTCGGCAAGAGGCCTTAGGCTATGCTCCCTCTCACAGTCAAGTTCGCGCCACCGTCAATGCCCTCCTACGACAACAAGGAAGGGAAAAGCCTGTCGGTGTACATTGGCTAGCTAGGTTCATGAAACGACACCCATCAATAAAGACAAAGATAGGAAAACGGCAGGAGGCGTCGAGGTTCAATTGTTTTACCCCAACCGCTGTCAATTGGTACTTTGATATCCGGGAGAGAGAGTATGGCTGGATCAAACCCGAGAACACAGTTAACGTTGATGAGGGCGGTATAATGGCCGGATTTGGTGAGTATCTATCGTTTTGGCCAAGAATTCAGCTAATCTACTGCGAATCTAGGCTTGGATTCTTTGGTTGTCGGCAGTAGCGATCCCAGGAAGAAGGCCTTCCTCAAAGGCTCCCAGTCCCGCACTTGGACTAGCTTTATCGAGGCCGTCACGGCAACTGGCCGTCTTCTGAAACCGGGAATTATCTTCAAAGGCAAAGAACTTCAACAACAATGGTTTATCGATGAGCTCAAGGAGGTGGCCGACTGGTATTATATCACGTCCGACAACGGCTGGACAGACAACCATATCGCAATCGAGTGGCTCAGAGAGGTCTATCTTCCCCAAACACAACCGGAGGATGAGTCCGATGCGAGGCTCATCATATTAGATGGTCATCGAAGCCATGTGTCTGTGAGTATCTGCCTGTCCTGAAACTCTTGAACCAAAAGTGCCGCTGACCCTAAATCCAGGATGAGTGGATGGCTACGTGTTTCTTAAACAACGTATATTGTTGTTATTTGCCAGCCCATTGCTCCCACGGCCTACAGCCACTTGACAACGGCGTGTTCAATGCCTCTAAGGCTGCATACCGCAAAGAACTCCAAAAGTTGGCCACCCTGACTGATTCTGCCCCGGTGGACAAGGTTAACTTCATCAAGGCTTATGCCAAAGCCAGGGAAGTAGGTATGACGAAGAAAAACATCCTCTCGGGCTGGAGAGTGACTGGAAACTGGCCAATTTCACGACGGAAAGCGCTCATGCATCCTGAGATTCAGCCAGACAAGAAGGAAACGACGCCTGCATCAGACGGCCGCAGGGACGGGCAAGTCGACTCTGATAATACGCCAAAGACCAGCCGTCACATCAGAGATCTGGGGAAGAACAAGAGCCCTTCAACAAGAAGACGGTATTCTGTGATATCAAAAGGCTTTGAAGCGCAAGAGTCAAAGATCGCCTCCCTAAGCTCAAGAGTAGCCAGTTTAGAGGAGGAAGTCGGGCGGTTGAGTAGAGGCAAGAAGAGAAAGGCGATACCGAATCCCAACAGGAAGTTCATGACATTAGCCGAGGCTCTAGTGGCTGGTGACGCTATTTCGGGACCAAATCAAGCAGCTGAAGAGACGGAGGCTGTTGAGGAAGTGATCGAGGTGGGAGGAGTGGAAGAGGATGAGGGCTCAAATTCGGAGGCGGAAGAGTTACCTGTGGCACGCACGCGTGCTGGGCGCGCAGTCAAGAGGCCAAGACAATATTAAAATACATTCAATTCCGAACTGGAAAATAGCAATCAGTTTGTTATTCCTATATTTGGTGACTCTCTGTGAGGGGGTTGAAAGATAGCAGTTTGTATGGGGAAACTTTTTTTTTGCTTGCCGGTAGGTGGGTACTGCCGGTAGGTGGGTACTGCATGGTATAGGCAACTCATGCGCTGTGAGATCCTTGTTTATTTCCCGTGTTTAAATAGCAGATAAATTACCTAGTTCATAAGCTTCAGGTCCCGTGAATTCTGTTAGCTTGTTGCTGGTTTTGAATTGTGTCGTGTCGGCTGCTGAGTCGAGTAAGGAGATGTGAAAGATTGGACGGAGCTTAGTCTTTGCCGGTAAGCCCAGTTTGTAGTTGTTTCCTGAGATCCTTTACAATCGTAAAGAGGATTCATTGATAGCTGGTGAGCTAGAGTCTATGAAATTGCTAATAAATGTGATTTATTTACCTGGGTCCCTTCTCATAGGATCTGTGAGGTTATTGTGGGATCAGTGCTGATGCTATGGCTTTGGCACTGATAGTGATCTGTTCAGATCATGATTGCTGGAAAATTGTAGGAGGGTCTCAACATTACAAAACTTGATATTATTCCAAAATTATATTGGTCTAAGGACAATGATTATCTAAGAAATTAGGGATATGCGAAGATATAAGGTGAAAACCAAATATCTGATCAAATGGAAAAACTACCATGAAAACGAAAATACATGGGGACCACCAAAACGCCTCGTCAACGCCCGGCGACTCCTGAATAACTACCATCAGCACCAGGATCTAACAAGGAGCCAACGTCATTGAAATCGTCCCCCAGCCCCAAGGAAGGCCACTCTACATCATTTGGGACCCCCAGAAACTGCAAATCTTTGACCACCCACTCTTCATGAGACTGCAACGCAGGAAGAATGTTGTCCTCTTTGTCTAACTCCTGCATCCCTCTTTCGAACAAATTTGCATCACGCTCTTTCACCTTTTTCTTTATCTTCCGAATTCGTTGAAGACGACTCACAGCCTCAGCCAACGAAGACTGAAGCTCCGCAAGCTGGTTATGAAGAACCAAAACCTTGTCACCCGCCTTCTCTTTCTCGGCCTGCAATTTCTGTTGCTGTTCCATCAACCTATTAACTATTTGCAAGTCAGGAAGAGCAACCCGATGTCAAGAGATGAAATCGCTTACGAGAAGAAGCCACGCGGACGCTATCGCAACAACGATCACGATGAATACATTCTTTGCAGCGTATAGAATGTCCCGCGTTGTCAAATTGACAATCAATCTTGTTCTTAAAACAATTTGTGCAAGGCATGTCACCAGAACAGTGATTTAGCACTGCAAAACGAAGAAGCAATTCACCCTCGGCGGATGTGTTTGGTGGATCTGAAGACTTTCGGTTTCTGTTTCGTTACACGGCCTGGCATTGTGTCAGCATCTTGCGACAAGGATTCTCACAAGTCCAAGTTGGGACTTACCAGATGACGAACCAACACGGTCGCGATAAGAGGTCTTGAGGCCAAGACCCAACAGAAAGGGAGATCATATTATGACCCCCTGCGGCTACGTCACATGTACATCACAAGCTCCCTCAAGTCACCTGACTCACCTGCACAATCGTGAGCTGCCTTCACGACGAAACCCGCGACTTACGCCGTGAGCCAGTTCAAGTACATAGACTACATTCATGAGCACTTTCTTGGATTCTAGCTCACCAACTACCAATATATTTTCTTTGCGACAACAAGCCTTACCGAATTACCTGTCTATCAAGAGACTCGACAATTCTTCGCCATGCTCAGAAGCGCTCCCTGCAATCCTACCAACATAAGCCTAGTACGGATTAGTTTATCCCTTAGGGAACACAACCATCACGTCAGCCACTTCACGACCGCGTTATCCCTGATCACGTTAGCCACAGGTAAGTTTATGAATTTCCCTTAATAGGCTTCGATTTTCTCTTAGACGTCTGCTACATCCAATTAATTAATACCTGTTAATAGGATCACGCATATATTCTTTTTTGACCGGATAGAGATACTAGTATCTCTTTTCGGCCTGAGCATCACCTGGAAGGCTTTCTGCAGGTCCTTTCATGTACAACAATTGCGGTAACATGTGATCAATGCACGGTTCTGAGCCTTCTATGTCAGAGTGTTCTCATCAGTTCATGTCTCTCAGTGCTCAAAGCGCCAGCAGCCCGATGTTATAACCGTGGCTCAACGCCACGGAACTTTACATCACTCCATGGCAACCATTAACTACATTTCATTGCTACGCTGGTGGTGATCGGGAATTGGGGTCTACCGTTTCGTAGTAATCTACGAGAAGAGTCATCGCCCAACCTCGATGGACGATGTCGAAAAGCCGAGTTAATGTAAAACAACATCAACGTAGAAAAAGATGCCGAATAGTGAGTCAAAACGTTAAGTGGAACAGCTTCCCAGTAAAAATACCGCCTAGGCGATACGGGACACGACCAAGCCCATTTCAATCCCTGGCAACCCGAGCCACCCACTTCATGGATGGTGGGCGCACTGTGCTGGTTGCGGCAGCCTCCGTCCTCGGCTCACGGGGACAACGCTCCAACCGCAAGGACCCTGTCGTCCTCATCTTCTTCCAGTGGCACAGCACTAGCCTCATATGGCCCATATTTACTTTTCCCAGTTCGCAGCCTACACCTCGTGCCCTATCCAGTCTCTCTATTGCGGGCAGGGATATCACGGTCGGCCATCGTGCAGGGCTGCGTGATCTGGATCAAGGATACGAATTATGTCACCGCAAATGCCACCCTTGCGGTTGCCACCAATGAGAAAAGATGCGACTGACATGGGGGCAGACGGTTATGTAATGTGTCGGATGGCCAACGCGAATATATTGCGCGCCCGCTTTAAGCTACTCTTCAGTTCTTATGCTGCTTTTAGAAATATACCTATTATATGGAATTATATTATAATATGGAGCCAAGTAGAGCGGCCGCTCGTTTTCCAGATAATTGTCTCCCTCCTGAATGCGAGTCCACATCCCGAGATGCCTTATTTAAGGCGATCAATAGCTAGGCAGCACCAGGGGGCTATGACTTTGTTACTGGAAGGTCCCATAAAGAGAAGACTGGGAGGGTTACAGTTACATTCACTTGTGACCGAGCCTGTTGCCCTCCAGATGCATCAAGAGAACGGAGACGGAAGACAAGCACCCGAGGCACCAACTGCCAGTTCTCTGTGTTTGTAAAGCAGAGCCTTAAAAGGCTATGTAGACTTCAAGACATTGTCCAAATAGCCGATTCGCTATTCATAACCATGAGCCAAGCTGGCACCAGTTTGCTCATCCAATGCATCGCATACTGTCCGATATGGATAGAACAACAATCAGCAGCCTCACCAATGCTGGGGTAGCGCCAAAGGATACTAGAACTTCTATCCGCCAGAACTTAAATACCATTGCAACCCAGCAAGATATCTACAATCGTATCGCAGATAGTAAGCAAGAGCTCTGTAAGTGCCAGAGCACTATATATGCCTTTGCCAACTAGCTGGATAAGAAAGAGTTCTGGAACCGGATGCAACTTGGTTCATATGGCCAAGTTGCAGCAGTATTATCTGCCTACCCAGAGCCATTAGTATACCTCAATGCTTATCCAGACCTGCTCTTCCTAAATTGCATATATAAGATAAATAAATATGGAGTGCCGCTCCTTGATATAATCAGGGTTAATACTTACCAGCTATCCCTCTTTATCGCCTTTGCATTCTTAAGCACCAAGAATAAGGAGGATTACACTTAGGCCTTGGACCAGTTTCGATCAATGCACGAGCTCTGCAGTACAACCCTCTCATCTGTGATCCTCATAGATCGATGCCTGGCTTGCATAAATGCTATGACTCGCTGCTTTCCAGCTGTAATATCACTTTTATGCCTTTGGCATGCTAATAACGCGGTCCTCTGCTACTGCCAGCGAACCTTGATACGCCATGTTCAGGGGTCAGGAGCCTGTCAGGGAGGTCTTAATGATTGGCATGAGTGTTTCAATCGCTGTCATTCGATCACAAAATCAATAGACAAGGGAATCTTCGATCAGTGTGTGAAAGAGCTCAAGGAGCGCTACCTACCGCGATATCTCGAAGAAGTTGGGTACATTAAGAACAATTGGCTCTATATCTACAAAGGAAAACTTGTCAAGGCTTGGGCCGATCATTTGGTAACGTAGTTACCTCGCGGGTCGAAGGTATCTACGGGCTTCTGAAGAGTCACCTGAAGAAGTCCACGTTGGACCTTTCAGAGGCTTGGAGAACCATGAACCATGCAATGCTTAATCAACTGATCGAGCTACGATCTAATCAAGCCAAGCAGCAATCGCGTGTGCCGATTGAGCTGTCTGGGGTTATATATAGTGCCATACGTGGATAGGTATCTCATGTGGCTTTACGCAAGGTTAAAGAGCAACGGAAACTGCTCTTGAAAGAAGACCTACCGGCCTGCACTGGCACATTCTCTCGATCTCACGGTCTTCCTTGTGCCTATATGCTCAAGGCGCTACAACAGCAGGATCAGCCCCTTCGATTAGGACAATTCCATAAACACTGGCATCTTAGTCACACTGGGAGTCTACAACTGCTGCTTGAGCCTCGTCAATCCATTGATCGAATAGCTCATAATTCAGCCAAGCCAGAGTTAAGCATTCAGCGGGAGCAGAGTGCGTTCGAGACAGTTGAGGTAGCAACACAACCTAGGGTTCAGCCTAAATACAGCATATGGCACGCAATAGATTATAGAATGACCTCGAAATCATGCCATCTGCGCCATACAGAACTTTTACAACAAGACGAGATGGCTATTCCGCCAGCAACAGCAGATACTTCAACAATGGCACCGTTGCCGGCAACAGCGATGGGACCGGCAGCACTAACGCGGGCACTGCGGTATGGTAACCCACAAGCTACCATGCAGTACCCACCTACCGGTCATACCCACCTACTTAAACTGGGAGCAAGCTAACATCGCGGAGTACTTATACATTTCGCAATCACATATCAGGAATACAATATAATGCAGTCAAGGTTCAACTCCCCGTGCGACATTGTCTCTGTAGTTGAGCCCCCAATAACTCCTGAGTTTCGCGGAAAACACTCTCCAGCGAGTGCTTGAAACCCCATGGCGGATTTCCAGGCTCGCCCTTGTGCTGAATCTCGAGCTCTCCCACGTACCACTCACGGTGACTCGGCACCCCGACTACGCATGCGTAGATCTGACCGTCGCCGTCATTGTATGTCACGACCTCCGTTTGGTGCATTGGGTATAACACCCGCAGGTTCGCTGGAGGGTTAGAGCTTGACAACCTAGCCGGGGAAAGCGGACGTACCTTCTATCAAGGTCTGCAAGGCTGCAGCCTCACTGTAAATGCTTGTTGTCATGAAGACGATGCGTTTATCTTTAGCTTTGAGGTGGAAGGTAAGTGACCTCGTGTTGGCTGGTGGACAACTCACTTGTGTATCCTGAGCTAGGAATATCGGGGGGTTATTCAGCACCGTTTGATATGTCTATCCTAGTCCGATGTGGTTACTCTTACTCCGCAGCGATATCCGGGCTTGGCCGACAACCGACGTGGACGCCTTAAATCTTGACTTCGGTCAGTCATACTCATCTGAGATGTATGTTTCACTCACACTTAGGTTATACGATTGCTTTGGTGGAGATCAAGCCACTAATCTGTGAGCGACTCATCGTATTATATGATCGAGCGTCAACTATAAGACCCAAGGATATTGTGCTCAACGCGGGGGCGCTATAGGACCGTGGCATCACTATGACCTCACCAAGGAGTCAAGCACGACACCTGATGCCATAGGCTACAAAGTTAGGCTGATATAATGTGTGGGTGAACAACACACCTGTTAGATTGGCGGCTGGGAATGGGCTCCGCTTTCCTTTATGACAATATTATCATTGTATCCAGAAAAGGAGGGGGAATTGAACCATAACATTGCCACATTCTAGTCCACACTTTGATACAGTCATCCAATCGTATTCGTGCGTATCTAACAGGAGTCCGGCCCCCACAAGTATCCACTCAGATAATATCTGGAACTTTGGTGAGACCGGCTTTATGATGGGCGTTTCTCAATCAGTATGGTCATTATATGTATAGAGAGGCATGGATGACCTGTAAATTTACAGGCTGGAAATCGAGAATAGGTTACAGTAATCCAAGCGATCAATGCGGCAGGCTGGGCTATGGAGCCGTATATCGTGGTTGCGGGCCAAAATCACCTTCAGAATTAGTATCAAGAATGCAATGTTCCGGGCGATTGGGCTATCGCCACGACTCAAAATTGCTGGACAGATAACGAGATAAGTCTCGAGTAGCTAAAACACTTTAACCGATATTCATTAAAGCGAGCAATTGGTACCTATCGTCGTCTAATCCTCGATGGCCACTAAAGTCACCATTCCGTCGACTTTGAGCTATATTAAGGAGAATAATAATATTAAGCTTTGTATGCCGGCACATATTTCTTGTCTACTTCAGCCTCTTGACGTCGGGTGCTTTGGGCCCTTAAGAGGGCTTATATTCGAGAAGAACAGCATATGATGAAAAGCTCTATAACCTTTCGTCGGAGACTTAGTTTTGGATCTGCCTGATAGGCACGAAGTGAAATAAGCATACCAACTTCATTGTTAGTTTGTGATATGCTAGGCAGTTCAGAAATAATTGATTAGATGGTTGGATGTAAGGTTGAGGGATTTCTGTCCTGCACACTTATCTATCCCGCACGCTTATCATGTACGTTACTCTATAAGTTATATATATAAGGATATCAAAGCTGTAAATGTGACTTTGTTGGTTGCCTGCTCACGACAAGTGATAGTCTACCTCTTTCAAGGCCATAGATCGCGCTTTGAAAAGTACCTTTTTGAATATGTTTTACATCATGATAAAAGTTTAAAGTCGTGGACTAATTGCCCTTAAAATCATCTGATAGCCCTGAACAAAAATGATTTTCATCTCAGATCACACGGTCACCACGACAAGGGTTCCAGGCTGGCGAATCTATCTACCGATGTAGATGAAATGTAGATGTAGATAGATGTAGATCTACATCTATCTACCAGAGGACATGTGGGTCTTCTATCTACCTGGAGGTCCGGTAGATAGACGAAATGTAGATAGATGCCAAGACCGCGGTGAAAATTGGGTGAGGTAGTTGTACTTTCTCGGTACTAGTGGCATCCCCCTGCACCGAAGTATCGGTACCTCTGACAATCCCTTCCCTAACCGTCCCTCATTTCCCGATTTCCCCACGCCATCCCCCTTTTTCGCTTGGGTCTTGGTTTGACATATTCTCATTGCCCTTGATGCCACCCAAAACCATTGCCCAAATGGCACCTCAAAGCGATTTATTCAGTTACGCAACCGATACTACCATATCGGAAATATCCTGTCCCGATGACCCAACCTTGCCTATGCACAATTCCTCGTCTCGTGGTAGCCATTTAATCATCAACGACTGGGATGCAGTATCGCAAGCTGTCCGCAGCCATTGGGTCCTCTCAGCTCGAACTGGTCAAGCTACCGGCTGGTTTTGGGCTCACGGCTATGACGTTCAAGCTAGGTCCAAAGGCAATGAGTCTGGCCCCCATACATGGCTCTGTTGCCACTGTGTCCAGCATGGCGTTCCCCGGCCAAAGGCTTATGTCTCGTCCAACGCTCGGAACATTGAAGGCCATCTCAGCAAGGCCCACAATATTTTTCATCCAGATCCATCAAAAGCAACACGATATATGCAGGAGCGGCCCCCGAATCAACTGACCCTTCATGATTTGGCAGCCAAGAAACGGAAGAGGGACGACTTTCACGACGAGTTGGTTACTCGATTTGACAAGACCACGTTCCAGCGCCACGTTGTCCAGTGGATCACCGATGCAAATCTGTCATTTCGCGTACCGGAGCATAAAGGCCTCCAAAAGGTCTTTCAGTACCTGAACCCCTTGGTTCACGAGACTTCCGCCAATCTGACCCATGAAACGGTTCGGGCTAGGATCATCGACGAGTTCAACACATACAAATCGCGCGTCATCCACACGCTATCACGAAGCCCAAGCCAGGTTCACATTGCATTTGATGGCTAGGCGTCCCGGAACAGACATTCGTTCTTCTCTATAAATGCCTTCTTTCTCGATGAAGATACATTCCAGCCACGGAAGATCGTCCTTGGCCTCCCAAACGTCACCATAGCGCACACGGGAGAAAATATCTCAGCCGCTGTTATGGAGGTGTTAGATGACTTCGAGTTGATTGCAAACAACAAGGTTGGGTACATTATTCTCGATAACGCCGCAAGCAATGAAGGAGCAGTCGAAGCAATAGGCCACAAGCTCCAGTGGCAGAATCCGGCCAGCAGAAGGATTCGGTGTTTCGGACATATTCTTCATCTTGTCGCCAAAGCGCTCCTCTTCATTAAAGACAGCAATACACTCGAGGACCTTGATGCGGACGATTTTTCCGAGTGGACAGAAAGAGGTCCAGTACGTAAACTCCACAACCTTGTCGTCTGGGTCAATCGGTCGAATAAGGCGACAGCAATTCTGCGGAAATTACAAGATGAGGACCCTGACAAGTCCTATCCAGGCACTCTTGATGTCGTCCTTGACAACAGCACACGCTGGCTATCTCAATATTATATGATCGAGCGAGCAATTAAGCTCCGACGCTATCTGGAGGAGCTGATTGACATTACGATTCAATCAAGCAGGAAATTTCAACGACCCCGATCTACCCGTACCCAGCCGCCAAGCCAACTTCCTTGATGTCTTGAGGAAGCAAATCTACTGAGTGACGCAGACTGGGATGCCCTCAGTTGGTTCAGAGATATTCTTAGAATGTTCGATTCCTGTCTTTTGCGGCTTGAAGGGGACTGTCAGCTCCGAGTTCGTAAGGGAGGCGTTGAAGCTCAATATGGAATTATTTGGCAGGTTGCCGTCGCATTCGAATTCCTCCTTTCTACGCTGGAGAAAGCAAAGACAGAGGCAACACACCGGGCGGAACCTAGTTACTATCCTCGTGCGTCAATTCGGCCTGGGCCAAGCTCAACAAGTACTACACCAAGCTTGATGAGACGCCAATATACTATGCAGCCACGGTTCTCCACCCCGGTATACAATGGTCGTTCTTGACAAAAGCCTACGGTGAGAAGGAGGAATGGCTTTTCGCGGCACGCCAGCTCATCCAAAAGCTCTGGGAAGAGGACTATCGCGACCTTCCCGCTCAGTGGGAAATCTCGAGCAGTAACCTTCCTGCCGCGGTGAGGGCGCGCGAGTACAATCCATTTGATTCCTTCCAAGACGAATTAATATCATCCACCCGCCATGGCCAAGACGAAGCCACAGACGAACTGGAGAGGTGGTTGTCTACAAAGCAAGACATATACACAACATACGACAATCCTCTGGAATACTGGTCTGCGAAGCGATTTGAGTATCCGCGAGTGGCGAAAATGGCGATTGACATCCTCTCTGTCCCAGCAATGGCTTCTGAGTGTGAGAGGACCTTTTCTTCCGCTGGTAGTATGGTTTCGCCCAAAAGGTCACGCTTAGATGCAAGCACAATTGCCGTTACTCAGACGGTAAGGTCGTGGTTACGGGCTGGGCTGCTAGAAGGGTATGAAGGTTTGCTGAAGGAGGTGGGCCACGACACGGCCGAGGATTAGCCGACCGTCTATCTACCGGATCTATCTACATCTACATGTAGCCTACATCTATCTATCTACATTGCAAATTATGACTAAGCATCTACATCTATCTACATAAGATGCCGGTAGATAGATGTAGATAGATTCGCCAGCCTGTTTATAATAGCAATTAAAATGGACTGAGTCCGAGGGTTTGCCTTATTTCAGGCTGGCAGTTCTAAAGACCCCAATTTTGATCATCCCATATCAGCGTCATGTACCCATCAGACTCGTCATCGTTTTCGTTGCGGGCAATATTCGAATTATTTGCCGCTGGCTGGCTTGAAGTATTCGATTGGGGAACCCCGCTATTTGGAAACCTGCCGATGAGATAGCTTAAACCAATGGCATTTATGTCTTAGGCACCACCTCATCGGCGACAAACCTTAACCCTGGGCCTACGGAGCCTCCGTAATGCTTTTATTGGCCAACGCAGCAGCCAACACCATTTCGTGAGGGGCGGGTTCAAACTTCACAGGACGTCCTACAGCAAGGGGACCGTACATGATCACACGATGAGTGATGGATCGTGATGTATCTAAGGAAAAGCTTCTATACTGACGTACCCTATACCCAATTTTCCTTACTATTGGGATTTGTGTATTATGTGGCCGAGTGGGACTACTTGTGTGGGGGGATTCCCACCTCCGTGACAATTATGTAAATGAGTGCAGTCTTCTTTCATTTTTATTCCAAAAAAAAAAATATGAGTCCTGGACTCAAAACTCAGTTAGGCTTTCTTTCCCACCATCACAGCAGTGGTCCATGCACAGGTGAATGGGAGGTCATATTCGAAGGATAGAGTGAGTGAGCGAACGACAGTGCGACGACCGCAATCGAGCGACGGCGGAACCTATCTTAACTCCGTTGATCGAGACGGGACTTCGAGTCTTGCTTATCCACGGGTGGTACTCGAACGAGTGAGAGTTAATCCCTCATGGAGAACAGACAACGACAGCTGGGCCGAGTTGGGTCAAGGTTGTCAAACATTCTTGTATTGCCGCTTGAGGCGGTTGAGATTGCTGGGCAATGT